>NDGM011214446.1:903-25482 GCA_002564305.1 Octomys mimax | reverse complement strand
CCTGGTGGGCTGAGCTGGCCACACACACACACACACACATAAATAAATAAAATTTAAAAAAAATTATTTGTATGTTCTGGATAAGAGTCCTTTGTCTGAAGGACAGTCTGCTACAATTTTTCCCCCAATTTGTGGGCTTTCTTTTCTCTCTGTTGGTGATTTCTTTGATGTGCAGAAATCAAGGTCTTTATTTTTCAGTCATATAAAGCAAAACAGAGAGAATGCTTCTGTATCAGCTCTCCCCTCCCTGGCACACACTCACAGGCACCACACCTTAATGAGGAGAGGCTCAACTCGGCCTCTAGTTTCAGGGGGTTCAGGCTGTTGCCTGCTGGCTCAAAGGCAGAATCATGAAGGAACGAAGGCCTGGAAGAGCAAGATGCTCAGCTCATGCTGCCCACAAGCAGAGAAGGTGAACAGCACCAAAGACGAGGGAACAGAGCTCTGTGTAGTGTGAGGTCACACGTCCGTACCACCCAACTTGCATGCCCCACACAAGCGAACACAGCTAAGCTTAGGTGCTACATTTTGCTTCTTGTAAACCTGACACCCAAATACATCCTCTTAAACCATACTCTTTAAGCATAACAGTGTATTAGCGATTCTTCCCAACGTGATTCTATGTATAGCTGAAAACACAGTTATCTCTTCCTCAGTGTTTCAAAAGTTCCAGCACTGCTAACATGTGCAAGATGAAATTTTCTCTGAGACTCGAGGCAAACTCTGACCTGTGAATCCCTGTAAAATTTGAAAACAAGTCACACAACCCAAGTCCACTGGCAGAGGGCAAGCATTCCCATTCCAAAAGAAAGAGAGACAGGGGGACATAAAAGAATTGGACAAAGTACGATCCAAACCCAGCAGGGCAAGTATCGAGTCCTGCGGCTCCGTGTGTGGCATCTGAGGCACCTGGTGGTAACGCATGAGTTCTAGAGGCCTTGGTCAGCACCATTCCGGTGGCCCTGCTGGTTGCAGCCACACAACCCCTCTTTTAGTCTGGCTCTTACTCTGGCCTGTAGTTTTACTCAGCAGATGATCTCCATTTCTGGCTACCTGCTTCTTGCCAGGTCATATTCTTTTTTATTTTACTTTTTAAATGTATGCTATAGCATCTCACTATGCAGATAGGAGTCATAGGGATCCTCCTGTTTTTAGCCTCCCCAGTGCTGGGATTAGAGGCGTGTGCCACCATGCCTGGTTTTCATGGCCAGCTTAGTACGACTGGGGATGGGGCTGGCATGGCATGTGTTACTGGGGATTGAAACCCAATCCCTTTGCTTGCCTAAGTAGGTACTTACTCTGCTGAGCTATCTTGCTGGCCCTCCCAGTCATATTCCTTTTCTAATGCAGTTAGTACAGGGTCTACAGGGTCTCACTACACAGACCTGACTCATAGTGATCCTCTTGTTTTCAGTTTCCCAAGCACTGGGATTACAGGCATGCAAGCCCAGTCTTTTTTTGAATTTATTTATTCATTTACTTAATTTATTTATCTTAGGTCATATTCTTGATCCTGGAAATGCAGCATTGAATGAGACAATGTTCACACTCTCATAGGGGGGCAGCTCCAGAAGAGGAATGTGGGCATTCAGGAGAGAGGGGTGAGTAATGAATACTGAGTTACAGAAATTCAGAGAAGAAAGCAAAATAAAGTAGAATAAGATGATAAAAGATTGCTGGCCTTTTAGCGTAATCTCAGTTCTCAGAGAAGATGTCTGAAAAAAGGACACTCATATTCATAACAAAATAAACCTTAGGCACATTGAGGGACGGGAAGTTTGAGCACAATAAACTGGAAGTACAAACAACCTGAAGTGACAGATGTGGGATTCTGGAGGAATTGAGAGACATCCAGGGTGAGAAGCAAGAGGCTGTGAGGCACGGTCAAGAAGGAGAGGGGTGCTGTGGAAGCACAGCAAGGAGAACTTGCAATCTTATGCTGTTCAGAGTGGTCCCCGTTTTGTTCTCTTGGTGGAGGACGATGACTACATGCCCTATGCCACTGGAACTTCCATGATGGCACTCCTTTGTTGCTCACCCCTATGAGGAATATTCTTGGAGTACATTGCTGCAGATTTACTACTGCGAAGATTCTTCTATAGAGATTTCTGTGAGCATCTCCTAGTACACATCAGAAGGAGGTGTCGCAAGGAGCTTCTAAAAGGAGTGTCTAAGAGCAGGATTGCAGCACTCTCCTTCCACTTTATCAAGTCTTGTGGTCATGCGATCACTTTCAAAGCAGCTGTACTGATTTATACTCAGAAACACAAGTGCATTCTCTTTGAACAATATTTTGGTCAATTTGGGCATTTCCATTTTTTAAAAATTTTTCATTAGTCTATGTGTTATATGTTAAAGGTTTTTTCCCCTATAGATTTAACTTGTATAATCAGATTACTAAGGAGGTGAAATGTTGTGGCTTTATTTTTATTAAAGACTTGGCCATATACACTTTTATTTGCTTGTTTTATTATTAATTTTAGGGGTTATTTCCATACTATATATTATGAAATTAGAACCATGAATTTTGGAGGAAAATGGTAAGATAAATCCATAATCCACAAATATTTTTTCTGTTTTTTTTAACTTTTGTATCTTTTATTTCTGTATTTTTCTCTGCTGAATATGGTCCTTTGAAGTATACTAAATGGACACTGTGGCATACAATCTCATCTGTTCTTGATTCTATAAGAAAGTTATATTTAGTGTTTGTTTGCTAGAGGCTCTTTTTTTGTTAGATAAAAATATTTTATACTTACTGGCTATCTGTGTTTTGATGCATGCAACATTGTCATGGGTGTATTTAGGATGATATGAGGATCTCATTAATTTATAATGTGATGAATTTCATTAATATCTGTGATGCATGCATTGCTGAGATAAATCTAACTTCATCATTATACCGCAATCATCAAGCACAGTTTCTACTTCTGAAGAAAAGGGCCACTTAACCAGGATTCTTTCCATGTTGTTATGTCCCTATTTTGTCAGTTTTGTATTGTTTCTTCTAGACTTTGTTTTTATAATTTGAAGATAAACTAGATTTACTCAGAGGAGTGTATTAAGACTTAAGTTGCTATGTAGATTTTTTTGGTCCTGAAGTATCAACAGTCAGTTACTCTGGCTATGTCCAGGTTACTCTGCCAGGAGAGTGTGTGCTTGGAGTGAAGCACAGGGGGCATTCTGGGGCTCCCCACCAGCTTTCACCTCTGGATTTTTACTCTTTATATCTGGGCAGAGATCCACATAACTAGTTTGTGCCAAGAGTTCTGAAACTTTTCTGATGTCTTGCATGCTCTGTAGCTGAAGTCAATTCATTTTGCCCCCTTTTTAAAAACTTTCAGCGCCTTTACTGCAGAACATACATAGCTTCTGGTGACTACGATGGAGGGTAAGATGTTGCACTCACAGTGGCCCTCCTAACTTCCTAACAATGTCCTTGAACCAAGTCTGTTGTCTAACCCTTCTTCTCTCAGGCTTTATTTTCCCTATGAACACCTCAAGGAAGTCAGTCCTCCCCTGCAGGTTTCTCCATTTTTTTCAGCTAGGGTTCTAGATCAAACTTAATTTAACTTTCCTGTTACACACTCCTGAGTTGAGAGGACACTGAGATGTATGTATGTATATGTATGTATGTATGTATGTATGTATGCATTTGGTACAGGGTCTTGCTATGCAGCTTCAACTTGTAGTAATTCTGTTTCGGCCTCCCCAGTGCTGGGATTACAGGCCTGCACCACAATGCCTGGTTTTTGTGGTTTGCTCAGCACACCTGGGACAGGGCCAGCACAGCATGTGGTGCTGGGGATCGAACTCAGCTCCTTGCTCTTGCCAGGCAGGCATTTAGTCCACTGAGCTATCTCCACTGTTGCAGTGTTTCATTTCAAGGAATCCACGCAGTAGGATAACAAGGGCAGATGTCAGCTGAGCCTGTGCAGGATGGCTTGTTTATCCAGTTATGAGTTGGCTCTTTGTAGCTTTTTCTGTTTAAAGCTACTTTCTATTGCCCTTTAAGAATCAGCTGAGAAGTGAGCCCTGTAAACATGACATCGGTCAACTCCATGTTGCTGATTGAAACTGACCTTTATCGGGTCCTCAGAAACTGTACTCACAAATTCCTGCCTGCCCGTCATTATCTCATCTACTGAATAACTCTGCACAAGCTAGTCTTCAGATAGAGCATGAACAGGTTAGTACTGAATCAGTCAACTTTGGTGGACATAACCACTATAATGTACAGAGCTAAGTAATCTAGGCAAGTGTGCATTAGTACAAAAGGAAAATTATGTTGTGAGCTTTGAAAATTGTTGGGAAATTATTTGTTCATGTGGAAGCACAAAAGAGAGTATTATATAGATACATATTATGTTCAGTGCAACGTAAGACAAAGTAAAACATTTAAAGTAAAAAATAATGTTTTCACCCTTAAAGTAAAAAATATTATCAATTGCATATATACAAAATCTTGATACCTTTGATAATGTTCAGAGACTGTGAAATAATGCATAAAATGCCCTTCTGCCATTAAATAATAATATGCAAGGGTATTACTGGAGTCAATCCATTATTCTAGTTAGTACGAGAGACTTCCTTTGGAATGTGCTAAGACCTGCAAAGGAAACATGGAGAAAAGAGATGTGACACACTCACACTCACAAGCAGAATACAGTGCTAGTCTCTTTTCATAAACTTACTATTGTATGAGTTTGAATTTTGTGTATATCATTTTTTGAGATCTTTTCCCCTTTATTTGTATTTTAATTTTATTTGGCAGTGTTTTGTAGTTTTCTATGTATAAGGCTTTCACCATATTACTCAGGTTTATTACTTTTTCAGTTTTTATTTTTTTATTAGTACGTGTTTGTGATACATGACAATGACATTCCTCCTGGAGAGTTATATGCAGAGCCTACCTCAGTCCTGTCAGCCTATTTCCCTCAGCTTTCCTCTATCTCTTTATCCTTTGCTCATCTGAAACATATCCTAGATTTAGCAACACAACCAATACCAGCAGAGACACCCAGGCGTCTGAGGTTGTTGCCTTAGCAAAGCCCCCAGAAGTCCTTTCTGTAATTTGCTTGAGGAAGACACATGCTAAACTTCTTTTCTAGAGCTCTTCATTTTTAATTTCCAATCAAATGGGTTTATTATAAGAATTCAGGAAGTGTCTACAGATAGAAAATCTGCAAATATATAATACAGATTTATATTCAAATCAAATAAGCATAAAAAGTTAATCCACTCAATAGCAGTATATCCTTTTTAGTTTTATATAATGTGATACAAATATAATGTGAATATTTAGATTTTAAAAATTATTAAGTAAACCCCATCACTATTGTTTCCCTTCAAAGTAGCCTCTTTGATTTGGAACTTATCATTGCCCTGGATGCTTTCTGAGGCAACCGTGGGAGTTCTCTTTCATGCTTTTCCATGCACTAATATCCTGAATTGGCTGAGCACCTTTACCTTTCATCTTCATTTTGCTTTTGGAGAAGAGCCAATATACCAGGGTGCCAGATCAGGGAGTGACATGGGGTAGTACACACTGTAAAGGGTTTTCCAGCCCATCTTTTCATGAAATAGCACTTGGCAGTGATGGTCACCATATTATTGATCACAACTTGTAAAAACTCTTGGAGAGAACTTCTAGAACTTCTCCAAAAATTAGCAAGAACCATGAAAGAAGTGTGCTCATAGGTAGGAGGAGGAATGGCAGTGTGTCTTTTATCATAGGAAATTATTTCTAAACCCAAAGACTTACATATTTTGAGCACCTCCTATATTTTTGATTAACCTGTATTCATAGTACATAATAATAGGGTGAAGAATGACATTTCCAAATACTTACAGAGTATGTGTAACTCTTCAAGTTTTTTGGAAATGAACAACTCTTAAAGTGGAGATGATCCTGTTTTTAGTTTGCTCTTTATTTTCATCTAATTTTCTTAATTTATTACTTAATGAAAATTGTGACACCCAGGACAATTAAATGATAGATTGAGAGACAGAAATCCTCCTTGCTGTTCCCTTTGGCTTGCATTCACCTCTATAAGCACAACAAGAGGCGGGGGGACCAGCCCCCAGAGATGAAAACACACCATGTGCACTGTACATCAGGCAAGGGGACATTCTTCACTTTCTTGATGTCCTCATTGCACATGACTATCATGCTCTAGTAAGACAGCTCACACCTAAAGGAAAGAGCTCACTGGGTGTTTCCTTGAGAGAGCAGAGCCATTGAGCATTGTGGGGTCACGATCATGAGCCACGACAATGAGTTAGAGGCTCCCAAGGTCTTTGTTACAGAAGACCTGCAATGGGCAGGCAGAAGTGACCCACTGAAATTGGTCAGGAAGAGAAGCCTCCATGTGCCACATGGAAA
This sequence comes from Octomys mimax, assembly GCA_002564305.1. Classification (NCBI taxonomy): domain Eukaryota; kingdom Metazoa; phylum Chordata; class Mammalia; order Rodentia; family Octodontidae; genus Octomys; species Octomys mimax. The sequence continues at coordinate 19,097 of NDGM011214446.1, read as the reverse complement.
GCAGACAGGCTTGGCTGTCGTTTGCCCAGCACCCACTATCAAACAAGCAAGGAGCTTTGGCTCAGGGTCTTCTATGTTGAGATAATGCTATCCTACAACAAAAATATGCACCAATCTGTTCTCTGACACTGAAAAGTATACTAAAATTCATTTGGCCTGATTAATCCATTTGCTTTTATTTCCAATTAAAATAATAGAAAAGCAAATTGCTCTAGAGTAAGGTCTTTACAGTTCTATTATGTAATACTGATTTGTCACAGACTTTCGTCAATAATGTTGAGCCTGTTTGCAACATATGAGAGATATCATGGCATGTACATTTATATTCTGCACGCGTGTCTCTGTCTCTGTAATCAGAGTCTCTATGGGGTTTATCAGTATGCACTGCAAACTTTACTAGGTAGGACCACTGATATTATCAAGCTTCTTAAACTGCTTACTAAAACCTTAATGCCTGCCTTCTCCCATGTATAATCAGTGACAGATTTCTAACTGGTGCTAAAGGTGTTTGTACCTCAATCTACATATTTACGAACACGATTTGGTTTATACATATTCAGTTGCTCCTATGCCTGGATAGCTGTTTCCATAATGTTGATTTACAGGTGCACTGATAAATAAATATATGCCTGAATATAAATCAAAATAACACATGATTAAAACATTACAGTTTGGTTTTGATTGGAAGTTTGTTTTCTGGTAACTTTACTTATTTAATAAAAACATGCAATTTACAAGATGGCAGTGTGTTTATAAACTTCAGTACAGATAAGATGAAAGAGAAAAATATAGAAAGAAGACTGTAATGCAGTTAAATGTGGAGGGAATGGACGTCTACAGAAGAATCTGAATAAAAAAGGTATTTAACACATCAGATGCTAAAGTTTAGTCTCACAAAACAGTATCAAAAGACAAGAAAAAGTAATCATGGTATTGGAAACAGTGGAAACAGAATAGTGACTGGGCTCATCTACCAAAAGTTTAGAAAAACCTTTGTTTTCATAATTGCTGTAGGAGGAAAAAACGTTTTAGAAAATGTAGGACAATAATGTTTCTAATCTTAGTTCTTTATGGCCCTATGCTGTCTTGCTTCATTTTAAAGAAATTTTAAATAATGACAACTTTCTCTTCTGCCTCTTGAGGATGTGCTCTCTGTCTTCACTTTTTATTATTTTTTACAACTTCCTCTTTGAGCTCACTCTCCTCTCTCTCTCTCTCTCCCTCTCTCTCTCTCTTTTCATTATGAAACATTTCATATAACCTCAGCTTCTCACTTTCATCCAGGACAGCAGGACTTGAGGGAATCTATTCATTGTTTTTTTTCTTTTCCAAGATACTGGAAGAGGCTCTGTTAAAGGTGTTAGATAAAATTCACCAATTAAATTAGAGTTCTGGCTTCATGTGAATTTTTTAGTAGCACTGTGTCCCAGGCACTCTTTGGATACACTTACAGTAAAAGTACATTTTCCTTGCTTTTATGAACTACATGGCTCATGCTATTTATCTCTATGGGCTAAATCTGCAGAACCATTTTAGTAATGCAGTGCTGCGTTGCAAACATCAACCATGATGTGCGTCAGTCAGTGCGGCTTCCCCAGTGGAAATTGTTTTGTGGGACAACTGTGGCATGGATGGGATTTGTCATCCAGCTTTTCTGAGCTGAAAGCTTGCTGGCTAAAGAACAGATGGGCAAAAATCAGAAAACGTCTGCTTCCTGTGCCTCTGACCTTGTGCTCTGCTGGCCCAGAAGTCTTAGTTCCAGAGGGGACAAGGCTTTACCAGGAGGGAAAGGGAGGCTTGCACTGCACTGGAAGCGGAGACTTCTGCAGGTCATTCTGGGTTCCTCATACCTCTGAGTCAAGCGAAAAAGTATGTTACAGTGTTTTCAGGGTCATTTGATCCAGACCACCAAGGGGAAGTTGGGCTAATGCTCCACAGTGGAGGTAAGAGAGAATATGTGTGGTCGGCAAGCAACCCTGAGGGTGTCTCCTTCTATTACCATCTTCTGTGATAAAGACCATTGAACAGCTACAACCATCCAACGTAGGCTGGATGACAAATGGCCCACATCCCAGGAATGGAGGCATGGTTTACCCTGGTTAGTGAAGAGTCGGAACCCACTGGTTTCCCACTGAAGGCCAAGGGGATGCACAGTGCAAAATGGAAGAAAGAAGCCAGGTGCACCAGCTGTGACCACATGATCAGTGAAAGAAATGAGGTTGCTGTTGTCTTGAGGATTTATTCCTATGCTGTTAATGTGCTTGTGCATGTAACACATAGCTTAGAAAGGTATCTTCCTTCCTTCATTTGAAACATCTGCTGACAGTTTAATATTGGTATTTAGGTATCATTAAGCCTACGGTATAGCATTTATGTTATGGACTAGCAAGAAGAATAAGCACCACCAGAAGAAAGATTTTGATGTCAAAGTGGGTAAGGAGCTACTGCATTTCTGATCATGTGCATGACAGATAGATCATGTTACGCAAACAGATAAGCTTGCTTTGTATTGGGAGATTTCTATCACTTGAAGGAACTTGTTTGGTTATCAAGTTGACAAGGGGAAAATTGTGAGAATGAAGTTGAAAGTGTATCAGAGATGCTAGCTATTCTTTCTGGAGTTAGATGGAATCTCAGTGTCGTTGTAAATTGCGTTTCTCGAGTGACCAATGACATTGAACATTTTTTCATATATTTGTCTGTCATTTGTATTTCTTCCTTTGAGAAGTGTATATTCATTTCAGATGCCCATTTTTGGATTGGGTCTTTGACTTTGGGAGGCCTGATTTTTAAAATATTCTTTATATGTTCTAGATAGAAAGCCTTTGTCAGAGGAACAGTTGGCTACATTTTTTCCCCAATTTTTGGGTTTTCTTTTTGCTTTGTTGGAGATTTGCTTTGAAGTGCTGAAACTTTTCAAAAAGATGAGATCCCAGTTGTTGATTCTTTGAAGTATTTCCTATGTAGTTTGATTTTTGTTCATGAACTCTCTACTGACCCCATGTCTTTAAGATTTCTACCTACATTTTCTTATGCATGATTTAGTGTTTCTGTTTTAATATTTAAGTCTTTGATCCATTTTGACTGTAGTCTTGTGCATAATGATAGTCATGTGCATAATGATTTAGCCTTCAGCATGTGGAAGGCTAGGTTTTCTAACACCATTTACTAAAGAAGCTATCATTCTTCCAGAGAGCATGTTTGGCCACTTTACCAAAGATAAGGTGACTGAGTGTGTTTGCAGTTGTGTCTGCATCTTCTAATCTGCTCCACTGAGCCTCAGGTCTGTGTCTACACCAGTACACCTGTATAGTAAAAAAAAAACACTTCTGCACTATTTGTGGGAGTTAAGACTTATGCAATCACCGTGGGAATCAGTGTGGAGATTCCTTAAAAAGTTAGGTTTGAAGATCTCATAAGAACTGAAAACCTCATACCACAGTGATATATGTGCTCCCATGTTTATAGCAGTGCACTTTATCATAGTTGAATCCTAGAAACAACACAGATGCCTATCAACTGAGGAGTGGATAAGCAAGATGTGGTATTTTTACACAATGGAGTATTATTCAGCTATAAAACAGGATAAATTTGAGTCTTTTGTCAGTAAATGGATGAACATAGTGAACATAATTTTAAGTGCAATAAATCAGACCCACATGTGCAAACATCACATTGTCTCTTCAGTGTGAGAACCTGAAAGAGAAAAATGGAATCTGAAGGGTACAATAGATACCAGGAATAAATTTATTCAAAAGGAAAGGTTACTGAGTTGAGGAGGACAGGAGAGGGAGTAGGGGAAAGAGATTTATCTCTCTATGTAAGCAAGATGGTTTTGACCACTGTCCTGTGCATTTCTGTGGGTCTATGGAGAGAAGAAGTTAATGCTTTATTTCATCTCCTTTTTTCAATTGTTTGTACTTTTCTTCTTCTTAATTTCTTATACATTTCTTTCTTTTTTCCTTTCTTCTTCCAATTTCATGCATACATCTGGTAATATAAATAACTGGTTGGAAGACAACACTATGTATTACAATAAATACTATGCAATTCATATTTTCTGTTTTAATTATAATTTTTATTCTCTTTAAGAAGCAACACAAAAGTTCACTGGAGGCCAAGGGAAGTTAAGATACCAAGGACCTGTTTGCTGAGAAAAGCCTTAGGTGGTGAGCAGAGGGGCTCTGAGAGAAAGCAACAGCAAGGCAGGGGACAGGGATGCCAAGCCCTTTGGAGTTCACGCCTCACTTTAACCTGCCCGAGGTGAAGACCATGGAGCTAAGGCTTTAGTGTTCTCCCTTCTGGGGTTTGGTCCTTATTTTCCCACTGTCTTCCCATTTTGCAAAGGGAATGGTTTCCCCATGTCATTGTATAGTGAAAGCATTTGATCTTCTCCTTGATATTCTCAGGGCTTGCAAGTTAACAGTAAGCCTTGCATCTCAGAGGAGATTTTGGACATAGAATTTTTAGCCCTGCTAAAACAGTTAAGGCTTTAGCAATTCCAGCAGATGGACTAAATGTATTTTATGTAGCAAGATGGAGTGAACTTTGTGGCTGAGTGATGGAATAACATGGCTTAGTTCAAAGGTGGTCCCAAAAGTCTCCTGTGTTTGGGGAGCAAATGGACCATGCAGGTTCTATGATCATTAGTGGATTCATTGCTAAGTGAGGTCAGTAGTTGGATGTGCTGTTAGGACCTTCACCCTGGCTGGAGGTGCATCAGGGGTGCATGACCTGGAGGCTTTGTTCTTGTCCCCAGCTGATCCTTTCCTTTCCCTGCCCAGCTGGCATGATCTGAGCACTCATTCTTCTGCCTTCCCCTATGCCACCCTCTTTCTGCCTTGAAGACAGCTATCATGGACCAAAACCGTGAGCAAAAGAAATCTCTCTTCCTTAAGTTGCAAGTGTCAGGTGCTCTGTCCCGTAGTGGGAAGTAATGAATGCTGCATGTCAATCATCTCCAACTGGTGACTCCAACTGACCTTGAGGAGTGGGGCTAGATTTTCAGCAACTTGGATGAAACCTAGGATAAATCCCATGATGGTTTTTGTCAGTTTGAAGTAATTCAATAATCTGAATTCTTTAATCCAGCAAAGGTCTCAAATTAGTACTTACTATGCTCAATCTAGGCTGGTGACCAACTCCTGTAGCTGTTCAGCACGTAGCTCTTCTCCTTCTCCAGCACAGGGCTCTGAAGCCTACCCCCCACAGAAGAGTAGATGAGACAACTGCTCCTGCCTTTGCCCTCTTTTCCTTCCATTAAAATGTTGTCCCTCATTTCTTTGAATTGAATGTAGGGGAAGGAAAGGGGAAGGAGAGGAAGTGAGACTACAGGGTGAACAACCTGTGACTTTTCCTGGATTAAATGGTTTGTCCTTGGACTTTCTGGGTTTGGTAAATGCACCAATCAGATAATTAAAAGACATCGTGGAGATTCTTCACTTGACATGAATTTTTTACTTTAAGCACCCTTTGTTATAGGGACTCCACCTATATAATTATTTTTCGTGTTACATTCTTCAATGCTAGGAATTAATTCTTAATTCTTAAAAGCAGCTGTTGGCTGCTTTCAGTCACTTCCCTCTGAGTTCTTTCCACTCTGATTGCTGGTCTTCTGGAAAGCAGTGGACATGAGCACTATTCCACCTCACCAAGTTCATCTGTCCACATGGACACTTACATGTCCTGCACCTTGAAATGACCCAAAGTGAGGGCCAATCCCTACATACAAATCCATGTCATCTATTCTGACCCACAGCTCCAGAGCCACAGCAGAGGTTCTTCTCAAGGTCTTACTGTGCCTCTTCCCCATTCCAGCTGCTATTTATCCTTGGTGGAATTCAACATAAACCTCATCCTCTTTTTAAAATCTCTAGCTTTTAAAGAGGCTAAGGAAATATAATTTTTGAAAACATTATTTTGATGTGTCCTATTGCAAGTCTTGAATTAGTATCCTGCCTTTACTTTTGGAAGACTTACTTGTATTACCTTGAGATCTTGAATTAAGCTGATAATAAAACCAAAGGCTAAAATTATTCAATTAAAAATACCGTTAAATTTATGTACCTGTATTCTTTGATGTTCTTAGAATTAACATGTAAATGTTCTGGATGCACATTAAAATTCTGAACTAAGATAACATCCCTGGACACAAACTATCAGATGAGACAATGTCCTTGAGAACAAAGCACATTGTCATTCTCTGATTCATGATGTGGCCTAATTAGAATGGATATTGGTGTCTTCAGCTTCATTTCAGAATCAGTGGCTTTTGTAAAAGTAGTGAGAAAAGACATAATTTATAGATTAGTGCTTATTTATACACAGACCATTTTCTGAAGAAAGGATACTTAGATGGGCTCATAATATGTAGGGCAAGCCCTGAGTCATTGTCTATTTATTGTGGGAAAGGGAAAAAATTCAGAGTGTAAAAATATCAAATAATACATTGGCATTCATGGCAACACACTGACATCAACAAAATTTATAATGTTTTTGAAAAGAAGTAGCGAGAAGTTCTCGGCAGCCTCAGTGGCAGTGTATAACACAGCACAATGAAAAATGGTATTTTAATTTTTATGCATGACCTCCACCAGTGGTGTTAATCCTGCGCTAGACCCTATAATTCTCCAACTGTTTGGAGTGAAGGAAAATTATATTCTCCGTCTTTCAGGGATAGATCATATATTCTGAAGAATCTAAAGGCTGAAGGAATCTATTCAGGCATTAAAGAATAAAGAATAAGAGTGTGTGTCATGATCTAGCTGTTTTGTAGACATTAAATTATAAATTTTTCTTTTGGGCTCTAAATTGGAGTATTGTTCATGAAATATATTCAAATATAAAATTATTGATGTTTGATCATATTTACCTTAAATGACTTAAATCATTAGGGTAATAAAGATATTTAACATAGTTAAGCATCTGTCACCAGTCAAAATTTTTACAAAAGTTCGTGTAATGTTTAGGGGGTTTTGAGTAGATGAAGAATTCAGGTTCTTGACTGGAAATCTTAGCTCTGAGAGACCCTACCCATTTAGTTACCCAGAAGCTGTAGGTCTCCATTGTGGTGAGGACACTACAAGATCATGGTTGGGGTTAGGTTAGCAAGTCAGATGGACACCAGAATCATTTAGAACTGCTCATCATAACCGCAGGTAAGTGGGTGTAGAGGCTACGAAGGATTTCAGTGGAGATGGGAGGAAGACAGGGCGGCCTGAGGAGAAGCACAAAGATAGGCAGGGCAAGTGCTGGAGCCGCTGCACGGAGAGGAAGTTCTCAGCCTCTCCCAGGACATCACACAGGAAAACGGCCTCGTTGGAGGAGTGAGAGATCCGGACAACAGAAAGACTTCTTTAGTTTTTCAGAACAGGGGATATCTAAATTAGTGAATATCCACACTGCTCATGTTAGATCAAGGTGTGGAGCTTTGATGTAGCTCTCATTTCTAGTTCCTACTTTCAAATATTTTAACTATTTTTTTAATGAGCCCAAGCATCAGTATTTTTATGAGGCCTTCTAAGCGATCCTAATGTGGGCCTAGGCTGAGAATCAAGGCTCAGGATGAAAATCAAGCTAGAGAAGCAGGTAGGCTGATCATGTATGTATTCAGGACACGAAGAATACCTCCCCTGAGTGGATGTGTACACATAAGTTGGAGTGCTGGCCACCAAGGATTTAATAGACCTAAGAGTATCATTCTTGCTGGGATGAGTGCTGGCGTTAAGTCCATGAGGGACGTGAATCAGAGACAGTCACCTCAAGCTTTTTTGTCTCACAGACTTTCCTGCATAAATGCCAAAGACACAGAAACCCACATGCCTTCAAACACAAGCAGTCTGAAGTCCACAGAAGGGCCCCAGATCTTCAGCACCCTGAAAACTTCAGGGGGGGCATCTGCCCCAGAGATCCTGTGAATGGAGCCTGCAAGCAGAGAGCTCAGCAATGCGACTTTTAGTGATGGGGGAAAATGTCCGAAACTCAGAATTTTATGTGAAAAATTATAATTTTTAACCATTCAGGGATGATAGTGTTTTCTATGATCAAATATGTGTGTTGGTGCAGCGTGGCTAGCGAGACGCCTGTGTGCAAGCTGTACGTAACTGGTTCTTAGAGTGCGGCCTTTGTCCTGTGGGCCCCAATGCCCCCTGGACCCTAACTCTGCTGAGGTGCCTTGCCTCCCCCATCAGTGCCTTGCTGCTCCTTGCTAGAGTGACCCAAGTGCAATCTGAGAAGTTAGCAACTCAGTCAAGCACGCATGTAGCTTTCCAGGATGAAAATACGCCCATATTTGCACATCATCTCTCAGCACGATTGCAACGCTCTGAGTTGCTGTAAGGAGCTGAGAAGACACAAACGAATGACACAGCCACCCGCCCACTTATGATGATTAAAGCAACAGCAGGAGTGGCAGCAACCAATTGAAGATTACTGTGCAGTTTCTGTGGCTACGTTTTGAATATTGTGAATATTTAAATAATGTAGAGTGAAGCCGAACCTATTCTAGTGAAGAACATGAAGGCCAGAACTCTTGTTCAGGAAGAGAAAATAGCTTAGAAGCTCTTCATTTATGTTGAAGGTACAAGCCAGCCTTGCCCTTTTAAAAAAACCTGAATTTATTTACTTATTTTTAAATATATCTTTTGGTGATACAAAGTAATCATGTTTATCTTGAGGAACAGGCTCCTTACATAGTACTGCTGTTTTCCCTTCTTCTACGCTGAGCTTCCTTCCCTCTTTCCCTGGATTCACTTTCCATCTTCACAAGGACAGCCACTGTTTCCTACCAGCTCATGTTCACTTTGTTTTAAAAATGATTTGTATTTTTTTTAAAATTATTTATTTATTTGGTCGCACTATGCAGCACCAATTCGTAGTGCTCCTCCTGCCTCAGCCTCCCCAGTGCTGGGATTATAGGTGTATGCCATCACAGCCAATTTTGGTGGGTGGATCTCCACCTTGGGCCAGCATGGAAAGCGGTACCAGAAATTGAACTTGGGTTTTTGTGCTTGCCAGGCAGGCACTTAGATTGCTGAGCTATCTCCTCAGCCCTGTATTTTGGTTTTCTTATATAAGAGAAGCCATGTAACATTTAATGCATGTCTGATCTATTTCATTAAGTATTATGGCTTCGAGATCTATCAATCTGCCTGCAAAGAATTCAGGCAAATTAATCAGTCTTCTTCACCCACTAGCTGCCCATGGGCAGCTTCTCTCATCTGGCTGTTGTGGGTGGCACTGCTACGAACATGTACACACGCACCAGTGCAGCGTGATGGCAGTAGTTCTTTCTGGAGTGCACAATGGGAATGACTGGATCAAGAGGAATTCTGCGTCTGGCGTCTTGAACCTCCATACTGCTTCCTCGGCAGCTGTGCTACTGCTCTGTCCCACGGCTCTTGCAGAGGGATCTGAGTTCTGGAAGCCGCTCCAGCGGCCACTGTTCATGATAGCCATTCTTGCTACGGTAAGATGGGTTCCCAGTGCTGCTTCGCCTTGCATTCCTCTGCCAGCCAACAGTGCTGGGCATTTTGTTATGTATTTACTGGGCATTTATGCTACTTCTGAGAAACGTGTGTTCATTTCACTTACCAAGTTTTTAATTGGGCCTTTCATTTTTGAGGAACTGATTTTCCATATATATATATATATATTTATATATATATATATATATATATATATGTCTTAAATGTTAGTCCTTTGTTTGCAGAATAGGTGGAATTTTTTTCCCATTTGCAAGTCTCTTTGCTATTGACTTTTTCTTTGCTGTGCAGAATTTTACTTTGATATCATCCTACTTGTATTGCTGATTTTATTTCCTGTGTAGCTGGAGTTTTTTTCAGTGTTTCTGAGTGCGATTCCTCATATCTTATGGACCGTAACATTGAAGTAGTAAGCTTTCTCTAGACAGTGGAGCATACCCACTTCCTCTCAAGCATGAGTTTGTGGTATTTGGCCACCAAAGAGAGTATGGGAAGGAAACACTTGTCCTAAAAGTCGTTGTTACAGTACAGGTAAGATTGGTATCACCTATTCACCAACGTAGTGGAATTAGAAAGGACCCTAATCTGTTTTCATGGGAAACGTCCCACAAAGCAAAACTGATGGGCATTCAACACAGTGCAGGGAAGAAAAGTGAGAAAGGCTATGAAGAAATGAAAACCCAAGAAGCTGTCCAGAGAAGACCGAGAAGATAGCAAGATGAGTTGTTGGTGTTGCCTCCTGCGTCAGGACAAATGGAAAGCTGGGGAAACATCAGCGAGCTCCACAAGTCGGATAGGAGCCTTCTACTGACATCAGTTTCCAGCCTTGACTGTTGAACTGTGTATGCAGCTGGTGGTAATAAACAGGGTAACACTGAGAGAGTCTGAATGAGGAGATATAAGAACTTCATGCACAGAACTTTTGCAAAATTTCTATAGCTCAAAAACTATTCTGATAAAAATTACTCTTAAAAGATCGCATTTTAGCTCACTGTCTTCGGATAGAAATCTGATTAAGATGAGGCTGTAGTCCACAGTAGTTGTTGAATAAACACTTGCTGCAATGAATAACTCCATCAGGCTTGGTTTCTGTTTACAGGGGAGATTCAGCACGTGGGGCTAGTCCTATCATTTGTGTCCACATTGGTTCCCAGGCCTCATTCAGGAGGCCTGCTAACCACAGCAATGAACATCCCTCCTTCGGATGAATTACCCTTCCAAGTACACATTTAGGCTTTTAGGAAAATACACTAAGCAAACAGGTCATTATGTTTAGAAGTTTGCATAAACTCTCAGGAAAGGTTTACAGCAATGAACTAAATATACAGGCATCTTTCCCCCACAATCTACACTAACCTCAGATTTATTTGTGAGCATGAAAATGGTTATTTCGAACTGCTAAGAGCACTTCTCCTGGTGGGGCTCTCTTGGGGGGAAGAGTGCGCCTTGGTCCGCGTGGTGTTGGGGTCCAGCCTGCAGTGTGGCCCTAGGTGGCAACAGCGAGCATTGTTTCAGCAGTCACTCTTTCTTAATGCAAGCAAAGCTCTGACACTTGATTTCCTGCTGGGTTTATTTTCTTTATGAGTGGAAGAAAAGAGCGGGTTGCAAGCATCAGCATTAGACCCTCTATCCCTGGGTTTTGAACATGCATCATCTGCAGCTTTTAAAGGGATTAATAAGACTTCTTCCAGGTCTCCCTTGGTTTTTAAATCTCAGGTTTATTACTTGATCTTTCTTTTCAAAATAAAATTAGCATTGGATCTTCCCATCCTCTACTGTTTGTAATGTGTCTTTGACATAGTTTTAAATTATGAAAAAAGTTCCCTGGGAGTGATTTATACTTTTCACACACACAAAAGGACAATTTAAGCGGTTATGAGTAGATCACTGTTTTGCATGCTGTTTTGCCATACTCCAGATATGACTTTAAATCATCCAAAGCGTTGGTCTCTTTGAAGTCCATGTGTCAGCAAAAAGACTCCAATTGCACAAAGGCTAAGCTTGCTGGACTAACAAGGGGTAGAGATTATTCAACGCTACTGCAGCAATTCATTAGAAAGGTAGAAGGCTCAGTAGTGTGGGAAGGTGGAAGGAGCCCTGAACTTCGCAGATGTGCAGCTTCACCTCGGCTCGCTACTTTAGTTTAGCTTGCAGTTTATTCAGGGGTGGAAAAGAAATTTCTGAGTATGAGGTTGAGGAGGGAGATGCAAAGAAGGCACGGAGGGCCGAGAATGCTTTCTTTATGGGTACGGAAGAGTTCTGTATGGAAAGAGTATTTTTCTTCAGTCTCTTTTTGAAACTTAAGCCTTAAAAAAAAGAAAGAAAGAGAGAAAAGGGGAAGTGGAGAGAGGTTGCAGAGCTCTGTGAGAGTGGGAACTCTGGCTTGGCAGAGACCAAGATCCCTGACACGCCCACCACTTCCCTCGAGGGGCGGGGTCTGGTGTCTTTGGCTCTAGGAAGACTAAGAAAGAGGTAGGTGACAGTGACATCGTGTCCTCCTGTCCAAAACATGCCGGGCACAAGGAGACAGAACCAGGCCCCAGTGCCTTGTGAGTGGCCACGCGGTAGCGCGCTCCATCCCCACAAGCTGTGCGGGAGGCGGAGGACATTCGGTCTTCACAGCCTGGAGACAGAGCAAGGGACAGAACAGTACGACGCCAGCTCTAGAGGGATCTGCACACGCCAGCTCCACACAAGCAGGGAAATCAAGGCTGCGAGGGACATAATGCACCACTGGATAAAAAACAAAACAAAACAAAACAAAAAACGTTGAGAATGACTTCAGACATTCAGATCCAGAGGTAGGATTAAAAGGACTTTTTGGAACCTAAAACATGGTTTCTTCAAAACTACTGAGTCCAAATTCATGACTAAGTTTTAAAAACGCATAGAAATGACTATCCAAGAAAAAATAACAAATTTAGATAGCTGATACAGGAATCCAGGGTTCTGAAAGGAAAGAACAAAATAAAAACACATGCTCTTTAGCCACTCTGAGGGTTTCTTAAAGACAGGCAATGGAGGGTTGGTAGAAAGATGTTTCTCAAAAGGGAAGAGGGCCAGAGTTGAAGGGCAGGAAAGGGATGAAAAAAGATTGAGAAGTGTTAAGTAGCTGTTCCTACTCCAAACAAGAAAAATAAATATTAATTACTGTAAACACAGACTCATAAAACAGCATAGACAAGAGAAAGGAACTCAACACAAAGTGAAGACACTCTCGTCTGAGTCATGTAGAATTCTGATCACATCATCTGAAGGGAGCTGGACACTGAGGTGAGACTTCTAAATACAGAGACCCGCATCTTCTTCGTCACTGTTGTCACCATCATGATTCAGAAGCATCTTTCAGGCTGTGGAGCATTCAAATATTTCTGGAGATTTTATCATTACAGGATGTGACTTCATTCTCCTCCTGCTGTCCAGGAAGGTAGCCCAGCCTAGGAAAATTATGAGAATGGGTCGAGTTCAGATCACAAAATGCTGTATAACTTCTGGCTGGACTCTCTCTCTGTCTCCTTATCTGTCTCCCTCTCTCTCTCGCCAGAACTTGTGCTCCTCCAAAGTCAGGCTGTCCTGCTGTGGTACCAAGCCCCAAGCATGAGCAGGTAAGTGATGCTTCCAGCCATAGGCAGCACTGAGTGGAGCTGCACTGGGCTGCTGTTGCCAAAGTGAGGCCCAGGAGCAGAATAAATACATCCTAACTCAGGAGTGCAGCCATAGTTAGTGCCCTTGGTGGGTAGACCTGAACTTCTGGGATCCCTTACGAGATTAGCTATGCAAGAAAAACATCAGATATCTACCTCACTGGGTGCCACAGGGAAATACAGAGTACTAAACTTGGAGAAAAAAATGACTGAGCCTAAGAATTCTGCAAGTTTCATAGGACAAAGCTATTAAGATGTACCAGAATTTAGTGGTGTAATCACTTAAGAAAATTAGTGACAGACAAATAAATCAGAATATATGCTAGGACACAGAAACATGGAACAGAAAAGAAGTAGCTGTGGGCAGGGAATCTATATTCTATTAATAAAAAATTTAATAGAAGTTAATACAGTACTCTAAGGATGTGTAATGAACATGACAACTAGGGCTCTTAAAACAGAAAAATGACAGTGAGGGACATATTTGGGCAAGGAACAATTGTGGGCAAAAATGAAGCAATGGGGAAAGAAGATCTAGAAAAAGAAAAGATTTCTAAATGGATTTGAGGATGGAAATGAAGGAAAGAAGAAAGGACAGGAGCCAGTGATGACAACTTAATTATTTGGAAAAATAACAGGTGCTTTGTTTTAGGTTATTATAGAAAGAGTTGTCCAATTTTGAGGACAGATGGAGTAGGTGATCGGTAAGAAAATAGAAGAGCTTCCAAAATAGGAAAGCGAAAAATGTACAAGTCAGTGAAACTGAGGGGAAGAAAAGACAAGTACAACAGAAACTCAGAGGGGCAACACAAAGTGTGCATTACCAGTCAAAATGTTACGGGAGTAAATAATGAACTGAAAATATCCCAAGTGCTATTTAATAGGAAAAAAGTCATGAAATGTTTAAATGAATGATAAGCAAAGAAAAGCTAGATAGATGGCAGAGAGAGAGAAAGAGAGAGAGAGAGAGAGAGAGAGAGAGAGCCATCTTGCCTATATAAATGTCAGGTGTGTTATTACTAAGATCAAAATGTAGGGGCTGGGGAGATGGCTCAGTAGAATAAGCGCTTCCCTGGCAAGCACAAGGGTCTGAATTCAATCCCCGGTTCCACCAAAAAAACCAAAACAAAACAAAAGACCAAAATGTATAAATAAATAAGGGACAGTGGAATTTTTAAGTGAAGAATAATTTTGGAGCTTTTATAATCATAAAGTAAGTGTATGAAATAAAATGGTAGTTTACTATAAAAGCAAAGAACATTAAAAACTTTTACAAACTGCTTAAACTAAGGTTAAAGAATCGATTCCCTTCTTTCTACTTCTCCAGCTCCAAACTCTGGAAGGTTTCAACTTTGCAGTCTCCCTACCTCTGTGGCACAAGTGTCTGCTCCTGGTGTCTCCCACCATACTTGAGCTCTGGGCTGCCTGAGTCCTCCCCTCCTCGCCTGGTCCGCAGTCACGCAAATGTGAGACGAGAGTGAGTTCCTGTTTGGGAAGCTCAGGAGAAAGTTGCTACTAGCAGTCTGGGGCTAACTTAGGTGACAGATGTACATGGAGCGGTGGGTCCCACTTGGCTGAGGATGCGCTGTAGTCCCCTGGGCTGTGGGCACCGGGGAGGACATTTTCAGGAGCTCCTTAATGTCCTACAGCATGCAGGACAATAGAACGACAGTTACTATATTTGAACATCAAAATATGATAATGAATACAGTGTGCTTTGATTTCAAAATTCACTGGAAAGTGTTCTTTGTCGTTTTGCTATCGTATCTTGGTCTTACTGATGCTTTTCAATAAACCGTATCTCACTCTTGCCTTGGTGACGGAGGGCCTGGATCTGTATGACAGTTGCTCTCAATCTTAATGCCAGCTGCTCAGCAATTTCAGCCTAGCTTAAATTGTCACCTGTGTTATCATTGAGTTGTGAAATATTTTTCCATTACAAATGAATAAGCATCGTCAAGAAACAGGAGAGGGGATGTTATGTCATTATGGACACAAGTACTGACTTTTCTGGGAAATTTTTTACTTTTTCTTTTTTCTCCTTGCAACTCATGTGGCTCCCAGAGTCAGAGGAACCCTACACATTTGCTAAGCTTTCTATGTCTTCAGAAGAAACAGGACACCTCATGGAATTGTGGGATTAACCCTCTCTCCCGCTCTTGAACTTAGCCCCTGGTGGGTCACCATCAACTATGTGGCAGTCTGGCAGTTGGGGAGCCAGGACACAAAGGCACAGGGAGCAGACATGAAGGTGGGAGGAGCTCAGAGCCTCAGGCAAGGGCTTCCTCAGCAGAGTGGGGGCTAAAGCATCTCTGTGATGGTTAAACTGCCCAAGTCTTAAAAGCTGAGATGCCGCTTTTAATAAGAGAAGTTGATAGAAAAATACAGACTCTGACAGCTGCCACTAAAGATGACCGCTATTCAGCGAAAAGGGGCCAAGGTGTAGAAGAGACCAGCATTGATAGAAGTTATTGGAAAAATGAAATGGTTCCATGTTTACATCCCATGAGAGTTAAGTCTATGCAGCAAGCCTGGTTGTACTTGTACAGTGTCTCTTTGACTAAGATAGGGTTCAACATAATGCCAATGAATTGTAGCCTAGTGACTGGGTTTTGTTGATCCAGGTGTCGGAAATCCCAGGTAAGGCTGTTTTCAACAGTCTTAGCCAGGCATTGTAGCAATTAGGTTATTTTCATGTGAGATGTTATGTATCCAAAAATATCACTTTACGATAAGTTTTGCAAATCTTATTTTGGAAACAATTATTCAAGTAAAGCAATGTTTAGAGAAAGAGAAACAGCTTTCCTCCCACTTATTTTCCATTCTTTTTTCCCATTCCTCTTTCTTTCCTTCTCTCTTTCTCTCTCTTCTTTTTTTCTTTTTTCTTTCTTTCTTTTTTTTTTTTTGTGGAACCAGGGGTTGAAGTCAGGCCCTTGTGCTTGCCAGGCAAGCACTTATTCTACTAAGCTATCTCTGCAGCCCCCTCCATTCCTTTTTCTACAGTGCTATGGATTGAGCCTATCAGATGCCAAGTAAGTTGCTCCACCACTGAGCTATGTCCCCAGCTCTCCTATCAGTGAAGTGTGGCATATGTATTTATAGATGACATGATTTACAAATTCTGAACTTCTGTGATAATAGTTATGCATAAAATAAACTTTATTAAATTAAAAGAAACAGCAATCAAACACGATGGTGTGAGGAGGGAGAGTGTGCCACAGCCCACTGCCTACCGCTGCACACAGCATGTCCTGTGACCCGGCTGTCTGTGGCTCCTGCAGTGTCTGCTTCTGCCTCTGCAGCTCCTGCTGCCTCTGTCTCAGAGTGTCTGGCCCTTGTGTGAGGTCTGCTAGTGCCTGGCTCTCCCATTTTTCCAGGAAACAATTAGCATTGCGGAAGCATTTTACACATGTTATGGTATGGCTTGATAGGTGGCACACATTTCATACACCTCTCGTATGTGTGTCCCTATGCAGTTCTCTTCATTGCATAACAGTGTATTGCATGGATAGATAGTATGCAGCGCATTCTAATTTGTAAATATTGGTTCTTGTTTAGGTAATTTGCATTTCTATATATTTGGCGTGTCTCCTCTTTCTTTCCATCAACCCTCTACCTCCCATAAAATTGAACTTCAGACAAACTTGAAAATATGCAAGATGAGAGTAAAATTATCTCCTACCTCTCCTTCCTGAAACTGCATTTCATTTTTATTAGGAAGCCACCAAAAATAGATCTGCAAGCCCAGGTGAACTTCAGCATTTCAGTGTAACTGCCAATGTTAGGCAGACATCTGTGAAGCCAAATAACAGATGAGGCGCTCCATTCAATCAGCAGGAAAACCATGCCTGCCGCTCAGCATTCTGGGTTTTTCACACTGTTGTCTGGAGGGTCCTGCTATCAAAAGACAAAGTGCAATAAAGAAAACAGGTGAAACCATTAATAAGTAAGTAGAAGGTAAGTGGTTAACAGACACATTAATAGAAACAGCCTGTGTGGGTAGGAAATATTGCATCAAGGAAGCACGGTGACCACATAGTCATGCCGAGGAAGCCGGTTAGGAGGGCCAGACAGACATGCTGAGAAGCGCCCTGTGACGGTGGATGTGCAAGCGTGAGTCGCGGTGACACCCATGCCACGTGACCACCAGGAACTGCCTTTGCTTGGTAGTTCTGAAGAGCAGACGTATTACAGCCATGTTTACACATCTGCAGCATGGACAGAATGTGATTAAGTAAAAGTTAAGGAGCACATTTTTATTTTTTATTTTTTGTATTTTTAGTGTGAAGAACTTCTCTTGTGAATTGTGGAATATGAAAGTACAAAAGAATCTGTAAAGTATTTACTAATACTTAATGATGAGAAACATGAGCTATGAGGACAGGGCACTGTGATGCTGGGTTCAATGTTAGAAAAGAAAAAATACTTTAAGAAAAACTAAGAAAAAAACTGCTTCTGAGAAATAGTGGCAAGATGTTTTAGGAATACTCAAAGAGAAGATGATTTATCGTTTCATAAATTTGAAAAGAGCTTTCATATCCCTTCCATTCACCTGCAGAACAAGACATATCTGAATAAGTTATTCAAAGGCAGAAGGAATTCTGAGGCACACATTTGAATTGGAGGTTGATTTTGCATATCTTCAGATTTTTAACTTGCTGCCAGCAAAATATGGAAAACACATAAAAGCATAAAGTGAAGTTAGTCAAAAACCGTATTCAACGTTTAGCGTCTATATTGAGGATTCTTCATAAAGAAGTTTCAGGTCTCTATAACAAGCACATTGCTTCCGATGCTGTCCTACAGGGGCAGTGTGGTCCACCACAGAAAGGAGAAAGAGACAAAAAGGCAGCGGGAATGGAGAAGTGACAAATGAAGAGAAGTGTGGTGACTCATGAATCTGCCCCACAGCTGTAGTAGACGCCTGATAAATTATATTTCACCAATAATCATACACTTACTCACTGTCATATTTGCACGTGTTGTAGTGGAGATAGGAAGGGAAGGAGAGAGGGAGGGAGGGAGGGAGGGGGAGAGAGAGAGAGAGAGAGAGAGAGAGAGAGAGAGA
>NDGM011214440.1:0-17349 GCA_002564305.1 Octomys mimax | reverse complement strand
GTGCTTTGCTAAGCTTGTTCAAAGTAGGTGCTTTAGACCACTGAGCCATCTCACCAGCCCCTCTAACATTGTGAGGCTATATAAAAAGCCTACCAAGTGAGGAAGAGCCTGCAAGGAGATTGGGCAACAGAGGAGGGAAGAGAAAGGAGAAAGGAAGAAGGAAAACAGAAATGTAGGCTGGCCAGATAGCTCAGCGGACTAAAGCGCCTGCTTAGGCAGCGTGCAGCAGCTGGGTTCGTGTGCTGAGGCAGCTAGTGAGATTGAGCTTAATGGAGTGCACCTGTAATCCCAGTACTTGGGAAGGTGAAAACAGGAGAATCACTAGAAATCCAATCTACGTAGTGAGACCCTATAGACCCTGTCCTAAATGCATAAAAAAGAATGAAAACAGTAATGTGCCATGTTTTTATGTGATGAAAATATGATACATTCTTTTAAATAGAGTAGAAATTGGGCAAGAAGTCAAGAGATGCAAGTTGAGCAGGAGATGTGAGCTTATGCCTGTAACCCCAGGTACTCAGGGAGGCTACGGCAGGAAGATCAAAGTTTGGGGTCAGTTTGAATAACTTGATGATTTAATGAAGTCCAGTCTCAAAATAAAAAAAAATAATAAATAAGAAAGGACTGGGAATGTAGCTTAGTGCAAAGGCCCTGGGTATAAGTCCCAGTACTGCTAAGAAAAAATAACAAAAACACAAAACAAAGTAAAATAAACAAGAAAAAAAAATGTGTTGACATGTAACTCAGAAGCATTTTCATTGTAAAACTTGATGGCAAGATTGGCAACCCCTCAATGTTGGGATCCTAAAAGTCCTAGTTTGTGATGGGTAGTCTCAGGTCTTAACTTTTTTTGATATAATTATTAATAATGCCTCTTTTCACACAAAAACATATTGCTTTTGAACAGTGCATTTTATGATCACCCAACTATTAGGGAACTCAGAGGCCCAGGGCTCCCTTCCTGTGTCCCCTGCTCTGCCAAAGGTCTACTGAGTGAACGTCCCTAGAGCTATTCAAACTGCTTCCTCCTACAAGACAATCTCTAGCTGACAAAGCCAGGAACAAGCCCTCTTCTCTAAATGGCTGAATAATGTTTGCCTCCTTCATGTAAGAGCAAGTTCTCTAATTTCACTCAGAGGCCTCCCTCTTTAATAGCAGGGGTGTGAGAACATCTTGCCATTTGACATTGAGTGCTCACTTTCTGTGTGTGAAGTGCTGGGCTGGGCTCAGGCCAGAACAAAACAGAGATTACAAAAGGAAGCAGACTCGTGATCCAGTAACTACACAGAATCAGTGCTTCTTTTCAGGTGTGTACAATGTGTACTGAGGTCTTGGAGGGAATAGTTAATTCAGGAGATGAAGGCCAGAGAAGGTTGTAGAGCTAATCCCTAGAGAAATAGTATCCATCATGTGGGGGATTGGATGATGGGCAGAGGGTATTCCAGGAGAGGAGACATGTGCAAGGATCTATAGCCAGAAAATGCCTGGTGTGACGGGGGAGGCAAAAAGTATCCTCGTCTGACTATCCATTTGTTGCAATATACTAGTTTGGAAGTAAGTGTGAGACAAGACCTTGGCCCATATCCAGGGGGTGTTGTTGTTAGAACGACCAGAAGGGACCTTATTTCACATTTAGTGTGGACCCCCGATGATTCCATTTGAGTGAGGTGTGGGTGTATTTTCATTCTAGAATTTTACACTACAACGTTACCACATGCATTGACCAATTTCAATACAGGCTTTCCTTATGTTGTTTTATAATTAGAAACCAGTGAATTGAAGTTCCACAGCGGTACATAGACTGGTAGTGATAGCTTTATGGAATTGTTTATTTTTAGTTTGGCAAAGGCTAGGCAGTAAATATCTCAATTAGTAAACTAAAGCAGCATGGATGAGAAATGCCCACAAGGAGATCAGGAGTTAGAAAAAACTATTCAGTTGAAGGAAACCCTCATGTTACTTACTTGAGAATCAACTCATGTGAGAGTGTGTGTGTGTGTATGTATGTGTGTAGGCATGTGTGTCATATGTGTATCCATGAATACAGTGTCCGTATCCATGGTGCTGCCAGCAAGGAGGTATTATGCACGGCTTGGGTTCTAATTGCTTAGAAGTCCTCTCTTTAGGAACCACTGGGATTGGAAAATGGCCTGGTGAATAGGTCAACGTCCTATAGCAATAGAGTGGGATGTTATCATTGTCTATACAGCTCTTCACCCTGAACTTTCTTTCAGTATGACCTAAGAGAAATTTTCTTATGAAGTGCCAAGCTAAGTCACACATCTTAATACTTACATTCACATTATGTGTGAAAATATGTAATAAAAATATGCATGTAGCACCATAGAATTCACTGGCCTCTAGATAGTTTCCTGTAGCATATTTGAGATTCCATTTAAAATTTCAGAGGAAAATCATAAGTGGCTCTCAAAGCCTAAATTTTAAGAATGTAAGTTTTACTTTAACTGGGAATTAAGTCATGTTCTTTGTAGAATTCCAAGATCTTTAGGAAATATTGACCATATCAAAGATGAAAGATTAATTGGTAGCACAAAGCTATGCGAAATGTTGCAGGAAAAAAGGATATGTTTGCTTTAATACAAAATATCACCTGTCCTGATTTTTAAATTTTAGAACTGCATTCTTTACTTCATTTGGACTCATGGCATGTATTTAACAGTGTAAGAAAAGTCCTTGGGAGTTTTCCTTCCTGGGGTTGGAGGTTGGATCTGTGCAAAGACTGTTCTTTTCTTACGCTTAACGATCTACTACCCATCAGCTCTCTGTGATCCATGGGGAAAATGATGGAGATTTGTGCATCTGCTGATTACATTTCTGTATGTCTCCTCTCTGTTTTGCAGACTGGAAAAAGATAGCATTCAGCAGAGCCTTAGCAACGAAGCAAAGGCCCAAGCCCTTCAGGCCCAGCAAAGAGAGCAGGAGCTGACACAGAAGATACAGCAAATGGAGGCCCAGCATGACAAAACTGGTAGGTGGTAGGGAAAGATTAGAGCCTGGGCACTCGCTCACAAGCCGGGCCCACGCCTTACTGTGAAATGACATCAGGAACACCTGTAACCTTTGGCTGGCCGAAGGGAGCAGATGCTAACTACACCGGAGATTCCGAATTACATATTAGTTAGCGTTTAAAAGAGAAAATGGAAAGTATTGCCCACTGTCTGTTGATTTCAGAGTGCTGCTCTCACATCTGTTGCACCATCTGGATTATGAGTTTATTTACCTGTGTTCAAGAAACGTAAAGCTGAGAGAGACCACAACAAAGTAGAAAAACAAAGGGCTTGTTTTTGGCTGGGTTTTCAGGCACACATGTTATATAAAGAAAATAGCATCAGAAGCTCTGCGGGAAATGCTCTGAGCTTACAGTTAGAGTCTCCTGAATAGCATTGAACAGTTCCCACAGTACACACATTATAGCTACTCTAAAAGCCTAATGAGTTTGCTTCAGCATCCAAACTGGAGAAAAGCTTTAGCCATTAATCGGTTCTTAATTCACTGTCGCAGCTGGATGTAATTCAGTGGCTCCAAATTGATATGTTCCTTTATTTAATCTTTGCAGCTTCGAACATTTTTAGCATTTGTATGATTTCCCCACCTCCCCCAATCCAATCTAGAGTGATGTTTAATCCTTTGCATTCTTCAAGTTCTCACAACTGCTGTTAAAATTCACTAATACAAGGCATTGACCACAGCTGGCAGCTTGGCTAAAAATTGCCATCTTTCATCACATTGGCACTATTCTGCAGACAGAGTTGGCCAGCGACTCTTTACCTTTAATTTGAAAGTAAAATGCACTTTGAAAATAGGCAGTTTGATTTGTTCAGTCAGAGCATTATGTAGTTCCTTTCACTTTTGAGTTGTGTGTTCACAGACAGTGTTAGTCAAAACAAGACAGTGTCAGTCATTATAATTCCACACCACATACTTCACGCTGATTGTACTATTAAAACAAAAGTTTAATTGATCCTGTCTCTTCCAGAAAAATGTTGCTTAATTTTAGTGCCTTGATTTATTTTGCTTTGTACACTATGCTTTTTTAGCCATCATTAACTCAAATTGAAAAGGAATGAAGGGCCTATTAAACCTTATGCATACAGAAGTAATAGTCACCGTATTTATGTATATTGTGTTGGATGACACAGTAAAACATTATTCCTTAGTCCACAGGTGAAGAATTCACCAACATGAAATATATTAAATAATCTGTTTACTTATAAAGAAGCAAATGCCACAATGACTCACAATTCCCTCTAGCGCTTTCAGTAGAGATTTTCTTCTCACAGCATTTGGCCAGAAGAAATGAAAATTCACCAGATTCAGTAGATGTTTTTACACAAAAAGCACAAAGAACGAATTACAGGATAAATGATTACTTTCCCCCGTGCTAGCAAGAGCCCAGTGATCCAGAATCTTAGGCAGACTTAGGCAGAGCATTACATAAGAACTTTTAACTGTTAAATCACCTTATGAACACTTTCATTTATTTTGCGTGTGTACGCGCACACACACACACACACACACACACCACTGCCCTCAATTTCTTTGACCAGATCTCCACTGAAGCACATGCTATTGACAAAAAGTTGCAGATTCTAAGGAAAATCATATATACCATCTTCGTAATTAGAGAAGTGTATACAGGATTCAAGCAGGGGAGGTGCTGGTAAACTGCTCAGATGTGAAACAGAAAGCATGAATTACAGTGTAAAAGAATTCCTTTGTGATTTTAGTTTTGAATTATCTGGTTGTGATATTTTTGACAGTTTATAGTAAAATTGTCAAAATAAAAATATAATATCTTGCATATTACAAAGATATAAGCATCCATGACTCCACTTGAGGTATTTGACAATTTATGAACATGGTAAACTAAAATGCTACAGCAAGCTGATATGATCAAAAATGTTGCTGGTGTATAATTCTATTAGAAAAATAAGCATTTCACATGATTCTGTGTCTTATCAGATAATACCTTTAAATTAGGGTACTGAGAGTGGTCTAGTGGCTTCTAAGAAATATGTAGTGATCTAAAAAGCACTTTACTACTTTACATGTGAAAGCATTCAAAGGTACAGCAATAAATGTGATGTTGGTGGGGGGTTATTGTTATTCCTAGAAAATGAACAATATTCGTTGATGACCTCCCAGAACACATTTTTGATAAAGTTAAAGGAAGAGTGCTGTTCACTAGTCAAGAAACTGGAGCAGATCTCTAAAAAAAGCAGGTAGGTGAAGTTGCACGACGCTTTCAGACCACTGTTTGGTTACTGTCATTTTTTTCTTTGAAAATCAGCATTGCCAGTGCTATAACATACTGTTAAAATTAGCTACCTATAGATATATCTCCTATAAAAATATTTTCTCTGTTTTCTTATTCTCTGATATTTTCTGAACTATCTATACAAACACTTTGACTTTTTCATAATTATCTATTCATACAAGTATTTGACTGCTTTAATGTTTAGAATTGAAATACAAAGTTTCAGAATATCAAGGTTAAAGTAGCAGTTATTCTATAAAGGACACAGTAAATCAAGCAGTTTTAAAATCTACTGGTATAGTTAACATATCTTAATCTATTAATGCAGTCCTCTGTGAATGCACAAAAGTTATCTGCAGACCAAATGATTCGAGAAATTAAAGAGATAAAGGTGCTTGATACACATTACTTAATTCTCACAAGGACTCAGGACAGGAATTCTTGTCTTCTTTGATAGATGGGGAAATCAAAATACTGGTTTAAATAACTGGTGAGTCAGAGAACTACGTTTCTTACCAACGCCTTTCTGGTTCCAATGTCAACAGTCTTTCTTACAGTAGTCACAATGTTTTATGTCTACCACTATGGAAAATTCAGGTCAGCTGGGCATGGTGGCAATCTTGGTGACTTGGGAGGCCAAGACAGAGGACTATTTATGCTCAGGACTTTGAAGCCAGCCTGGGCAACATAGTGAGATCCCTTCTCAGAGGAGAGAAAAGAAGAGGGACAGGGAGAGGGAGAGGAAAGGGAAGGAAGGAGAAGAAGGAGGAGGATGAAGGGAGGGAAAGAAGGAAAGAGAGAGAAAAATGAGAGAATTCAGGCAACAGTAGCAATGATAAGAACTGTTATGAAGGAAACTTAACCTTTACATTTGTAGGAAGCTGGTTTACTGAGCATTTAAGAGCTAACCTGAAGACTGGGGTTAACCTGCACTATGCATTGCTGGGCCCCCTTTTCCTCCTCTAATATCCCCAAGGTCCTCTTCTAGAACTTATTCCCTACTGGCCTAGTGAAATTGAACTTCAGCATATCTTCAGTTTTCCTTGCTTCTGGGTCCCCCAGCTCCTGACCACTACATGTTATAAATGGAATTTTTCCTTTGTATTTGACATATAGGTGGCACTCAATGCATATATGTTGAGTGAACGAATGAATGAATGAATGAACGAACGAATGAATGAACTAAACAAACTGACTTGTCTTCTGTCAGCCTGTTCCCTTAGGGTGACAGGCAACGTGTAGGAACAGACGTTTTATAATTTTAAAAAAGGTAGGTTTAGATCTTGGTTTGCCATTGAACTGGTAGCTTGGGGCACATTGCTTGATCTCTCCTAACCTCAGCTTCTCCATCTGTAAGGATGTTACTAAAACTGTTACAATATTATTATAGGGAAGAGAACTGTGTGTGCTGATAAGCAGACACCCAGGCATGGCTTCTTATAGCAGTGTCCCTCAGTACCTGTGGGGGTTAGTCTCAGAGCCCTCCTGGACACCAAAGTCTGCAGATGCTCAACTCTGGTATTTAAAATGAATGCAGAATACACAAATACGGAGGTCCACTGTGTGAAGCACCTGGCGCAGCACTAACCCATAGTAATACACATAGCTGTTGCTGCTCTCATTGGTGATGTGTCTTTAAGGATTTTGACTGATCATTTGGCAGACACTTCACCAGATTCCTACTGCCTTTTCCAGGGAAGGTCTCAGTTCTGTTTTCCTCATAGACAAAGTCAACATCACAGTGAAAACCTGTTAAAGGGCAAAGCAGCCACAAGAAAAGATGGATCTGGTTATGTTGCAGGTCATATTCTGGCACTTGGTTTGATAAATCTGATGAATTAAAATGAACACCTATTGTACCTACACATTGATTCAAAGCTAAGCCCTGGCAAGTGATAAATATTTGACCAATTGCTATTTTTAAAACTTTTAAGATTCTCTAAAAGCTTGCAAAACAACAGGAGTAAGTAGGTTAAATTGTAATTTTTAGGGTCATCTGTTTGCCTTTAATCTTTTATCAATTTAGTTTTCTTTCTCCCCAGCTTTATAATAAACATTTTCAACAACTCACTTATGCCAAATTTAGCATTCTACTTTCATATAACCATTATTTTGAAACCAGCTATAAAACTTGAAGGACTTAACGTGTTTCTTTTTAAATAAAATTGTAAAAGTAATAAGCCTTGTAGAAGCCTTCCCAGAATGTGCTTCTTTATTCCCCATACCAAACGTTTTGGTTAAATAACTTCCCCATTGCTTTAAACTTTAGAAAATGTTCTAAAGTTTGGTCACTGTGGCAACTCAGTCTCCAAAATAATCATCTAATCCATATGATAACCATTGTCCAGATTTTCCACATAGTACCACAGTAAAATTTTCTCTGAAAGCTGGTGTATTTGCTTTATATTGACCAATAATTTAAAGCACATTTTATGCCTGCCTTTCTTTAACATCACCATTTCTCTAAGAGTTGTAAGTTATTCAAAATGCCACCCTAACCAAATGGACTCCTACTATTTAAAATCAGCTTTTTTACGCACAGATCTAGTCACTGGACTAGAGCCCCTGCAGAATCACTAGGAAAGCTGGCAGCCTGGGCGCACCATGCCCGGATCTTCATCCTCTGTGCCCACCCTCCTGCTAAGCTGCTCTGTGAAAATGTTTTGAAGTGGTACCTCTGAGCGTGTGTCTGTTGTGTGTGTGTCCTCCCCAAGTAGAGCGCAAGTCGCATTGTGACCGTGAGGATTGCTTCTGTTCTCTGGAAGCCTCCAGAGTGATCAGCACTGTTCCTGCTGCACTGTGTATTCCACACTGTGCGTGGAGTGGTGTCTGCAACCCCAGGCTTTGTGAATGGCACGCACGTTAAAACCATTTTAAAACTCTAAATGAAATGCCAATTCTGTGCATTTTTATAGCTTGCTTTTGACCATCAGGCAAGAGAATTAATTCCATTTTGCTTTTAATTGGCACAAGGCAGACATTCTGGCTGATTTTAGTTGAAGCACAGATAAACTTTAGCTCACCCTTCCTTATGCATTCCCCAGTACTCTCAGAGCTTGTTGCAGTTATAAAGTTGTTTTTCAGGGAGGTAAATGGAGATATTTAAATATCTTTGGTGCAACTGTGATTTTTCTTGATCAAAGTGAAGGAAGTGTTCCCTCTCCCCAGGCTCTTAGATGAATCAGCAGTAAAATAGCAGTGCAATTTGCAATGTGATCTAAAACCCGGCCTGGGAAGAACTCGAAAGGTTGGGCACTGGCTGGGAATGAGCGTCTGCCAGCAACGGAGTGGAGATCCCGTGTGCTGGAGACCAAGTATGTGCTAGAGCTTAACCTCTCTCCATTTGCACACTGAATGAACAGGAAAGCACAGAACTGGGGGCTCCAGGGCTCTGCTTCTCTTCTTTCTTTTCTGTCATTGTCACTTTCTGGGTTGCTAGGCTTGTGGATTGATGTCTAACACTGCCCATTGTGTATTTGTAATTTGCGTTTTGTAATTAAGAGGAACAATGGGAGTCCATGGGGTCTCGTTATATATAATGGTTGGTTTAATTTGTTTCACTTCTATCTTGTTAATTGTAAATTGATCATTAAGATTTGAATTCTAATCTGTCACCAGGGTTGTGAGTATTGAAGCTAGAGCAATGATCCTGGTTTTAATCACTGATGATGAGAAACAAATTTTATAATTTTGCTACATATTGCAGTTCATATATTTTAACACTGTATTTTATGGTGTTATAAATATTGTTAAATGACTTTTAGTGTAGTTTTACTGTGTGGACTATAATGTATAAATTATATTACTGTTTTGGCAACAGTAGGTATCCAACTGTGTGAGTTTAATTGAAGTAAAGAACACACACCCGGTTGAACTATATTTTTTCCCCTGCATTTTTAGATGATGTTACGTTGGGACAAAAATTATTTTCTATAAGATGGCTTATATTGGCCTTCTGCTAATTGTTACCAAAAGTCAAACCAGAATCTAAAAGAGTTAAAAATTAAGGTGTCAAATTTTTTCTTTTAAAAGCAGCTATCTTGTGGGAGTTGTGTAATAATAAACTTGTCATTGAAAAAAAAGCAGTTATCATTATAATCCGAATTACAGTAGTAAAGCATCTTCTATTTCATGCAAATGCAATTACACAATGTGACTGTTATAGAAAAATGCAGGGGAATGTCCATGATTCTGTAAAGCCAGAAATTACCTAAATTTTCTATGAAAATGGATTAGAGTTAGTTATATGAACTAAGACAATTGTGCCACAAATATATCTCAGAACTAACGTAGAACCTTGTAAGTTTGTATATGTATTTTTTTAAATTTACAAATCATACTTCTGACTATATCTTGAGCTCTACAGAGCTAAAGGGCAATGTTTATACACATGTAACAAACTTTAGTGGTCAAAATGGTAGTTAGTAAGAAAATTATAACTATAAATAAAGAAAAATATGCAGAGTAGAAAAAGATTGTTACAGTAACACATGTTATAGTAAAACACACTTTAGAAATAGCATTCATATTTTTGATTATGTAAGACATCTTCAAGATTGGGAACTAGGAAAATACAAAGAATTAAGGAAAAAAATTCCTGTGGTGTTACTGTTCAGAGATAACTATTGTTACCTTTTAACACATTTCTTTTGAGTCATTTTCTGTGTGTATGTAAATTTATTATGTGCACAGACATTTATATTATGATTGAGATTATGATGAATGCAGTTTTGCATCTGCTTTTTACTTAATATCTCATTAATGAACATTTTTCTACATCAGTAAACACTCCGGAAACAAAACTTAATTGAATCATCTGTATGCATAATAATTCATTAGGCATTTAAGACATTTCCAGTTTTTAACTTTTATGAACAATATGACAAACATTGTACAAAATTCTGAATTTTTGTTAATTCCCTTAGTACAAAAGTCTCAAAGAGGATTGCTTATCTAAAGATTATGAATCCTTTTAAGGGTATTATTGTGTGTTACTTAAGTATTATACTAAATTCTGTTCACTATATATGTATTCATATCAGTATGTGACATTAGAAAGAGAGTTGTTTTTTTTTTTAAGTGAGAGGCAGTATTACGCAGTGGGTAAACTGTACCTTTAGAGTTGGAAAGACTAGCTTATCACCGTTTGGGTCATCTTAGGCAGATTATTGAGCTTCATATTGATATCACAGAGAAAAGGAAATGAACAACTACCTTCTCAGTAAACTGAGCTGATTAAAAGATGGATTCCACTATTTGGTATAGAGTAAGCATGTAAAAATTATCTGGTTTTATGATGCATACCTTTGAATAATATTGAAACTAAATATTTTACAAATATTTATTGACCCCTTCTGTTTCTTCTTCTGCAGATATTTTTCATGCCCTTTGTACTTTCCTGAATTATAATTATACTGCTGTGATATTAGTAGTTTAATGATGCTTGCCATTTTGTTTGTCTTATTTTTGGTAAATACTTTCCTAATTCTTTATTTTCTTAAAATTAACATCTCTAAATTTAGAACAGCTTCAAGTTCACATCCCAACCAACTTCCTCACCTCTCAATATTTATATTTTTCCCTGTATTAAATTTTTTAAATAAAAATAACTTTTTTAATGTGTCCATGGTAAGAATTCCTAAAATATGAAAAGGGCAAATACTGCTGATTATACTATCCAGAAATAATCAATATTACTATTTGATGTGCATGTTAAAAATATTCAAATTATAAAATGGGTTTATATACATGCTAATTATTAATATTTTCCCTTTCTCAATAGTGCCATATTTTAGGCCAATAAGCTACAGTAATAAATAGCCTTCTAATCATAGTATTATCTTGGTTTCCCAGTATAAAAGTAATCTAATCGGTTTCCTATTGATAGATTTCTGAGTTAACTTTCCAGATACTCAGTTGCAACGCAAGCTTTTTTTTTTTTTTTTGTAGAAACAGTACTACAATATATATCCTGCACAAATCCAAGCTTTTTCAAGTAATATATAAGATTTTTAATGTGCAAAAGTTTTATATTTCCATATTGTTGAATCTTTTTTCTTTTGTGATTTTTTTCCTTTAGAAAACACATATCTGCATGCAGAGTTGCTGACAACAAATAAATGTTCTGTTCTTTTTCCTTATCTTGCTTAAGGGTATCATTTCTTCTTTTAGAATTTATTTTAATGTATAATGTAATAAAGATATTAATTTTGGAAGGAGTGCTAACTTAAATTTTTATTATAACTACTTCTAAATTATTTTATATTATATGTGACTTTTAAAGGCCAAACAAATTATTGATTCAAATAGAATATTTCAAATATGAGTAAATTCTTATTTAGAAAACCAAATGTAGCTCAGTAGAATAAGCACTTGCCTGGCAAGTACAAGGTCCTGAGTTCAATTCCTGGCACCGCAAAAAAAAAAAAAATGTAGATGGGTACTTGATCTGATCTGAAAAATAAGATAAACTATGTTCTCACTTAATATCTAGTAAGAAACATGAGAGTTAGAACATAGTTCACAAGAATAAATTATAAACTAATGTATGCATACAGGTATAATGTATGCATAGAGGTAGTTTCAAAACATGTGCTGACATATTGAGAACTGCAAGATATTAATCCGTACAAACTTCCTGCAGGATGACACTTGAAAGGTGATAAAAACAAAATGAGGGATGAGGTGAGAGTGCTTCATTCATGTGAGCACTTGCTCTTCGGGTAAGATTTCCCTTAGCAAATCCAAATCCTTTATTGACAGGAAAAAGAAAAATAGTACTTAATAGAGAAATCTTTCCTTGGGAGGATATCAATTTTACATCAAAAGTCTATAAACTTGAAGAAATAAGCTAATCATTAACCTGGAAGCTATTGATAATATAGAAGAATTTTAATCCTTTTCTAACTGTTGAGGCAGTCAGGCATAAGGAGGTGGTAGCAGTGAGGAACAATGTAGAGCTTAAATTTAAAAAATGACAAGGATACAATTTTTCTTGGATAGATATCTTTCTGATCTTCCAATTTGGAGGCTTGGATTGTGATCTACAACACTGAAAACTTGGTATGTGCCCCAGGGAACATCAGCTATCACCAGGGAGGGTACTTTGATCCCAAATGAAATAGAGGAATGGTGCCTGACTCAGCAGAGTAGTGCAAATTAAACTGATCTGCTCTCAATTCCAGAAATACCTAGAAGACAGAGGCATCATGTAGGGGGTAAAGCCGCACTTGTGGATTCAGTCACCACCTCTTGCAGCCAGATGACCACTCCTCCTGTACCCAGAAGGCTAGGGCCTTCCTCTCTGCAGAGGTTAAGCCAGGGGGCTTTGGCTACAGTAAGGGCACAGAAATTAGAATAGAGGTTGTAAGAGAAAGTTTGCACACTGAAAGGTGAGAGTCTCACTCTCTGTTTCCACCTACCGAGGGTCATAGACAATCTAGATTGTACCCAAGAGCAGGTGCATACTAGGGGATCTTCCTCTTGGAAACAGAATAGCGACAGTGAGAAGGAAGACAGTGTTGGGCCAGGGAGATGGCTCAGTAGACTAAGCACTTGCCTGGCAAGCACCAGGATCTAAGTTCAATCCCCGGTTCTGCAAAAAAAAAAAGAAAGAAAGAAAAAGAAAAAGAAAAGACAGTGATGTTTGGGCAGTCTCCTACTGAAAGAGATGACTTCCTACTCAGCCACCCCCTAATTTGGAGAAAATAAATTTACACAGTACAAATATATTACTAGGATAGCAAGAACCAGTATTAAAGTAGTCATGATAATGTAATACTAATGCTAATTGAACCTCAGCTAAAAGTCTAGAAATTACACTAAAAGTGGGAGAAGGAAAAAGAGCAAGGAGGCATGTAAAATAAAGTGAATCTTCATCTACCATAGTAAGTCAATAGAAATTTCTTAATTAATGGAACAAGAATTAGTGGTCTAAACACATCTAGAGATGTGGAAGTCAATGTCAGAAGAAACAATTTTTCCAAAACTGACAGCGTTGTCACGTCTTAGCTTGATTTTGAAGAGTCACAAGACAAAAGACTGTTGTTTTTCATGATCAAATTTGTATTATCCGGGGTTTTCTAAAGAAACAGAAAAATAGTGAACTATTGACTGATTGTTTTGAGACCTGAATTGATCTTGATCTAGAGCATTCAATACTTAGAGGAGGAGAAGAAAGGGAAAGAAAGAAGAAGGAAAATAAATAAATAAAGTAAAAGAATTTATTGTGAGATATTGGCTTCTGCCACTATGAGAACTCAGTAAGCCTGAAGAACCCAGGAGGAGTTGTGCCCAAGTGTAGAAGCAGCTGGCTGGCAGGATTCCTTCTTGCTCCGAGGCAGCCTTTGTTCTGTTAAGCCTTCAGTGACCTGAAGAAGTCCTGCCCACATCATGAAGTATAATCTGTTTTACTCAAAATCCACTGCTTTAAATGTGAACCTCATCTACAAAACACCTTCATGGAAACATCCAGAATAATGCTTGGCCAAATATCTGGGCACTGCAGTGCGGCCAAGTTGATACATAAAATTAACTATCACAGAACTATTTGATATTCAACCATATGCCATTAAATTGGCTATGTTAACTGAAAGAAACTCTGCTTTAGAAATGAGGCCTGGGACTGTTTCTTTAACAGCTTGATGGCTGGCCTATAGTAAGCACTCTGTAAATATTTGTTAAATGAATGATGGTCTTTGTAAAAATAATTGATCATTATAATTTTTGAATTGTTTTTTAGAGGAAGCATTTCTATCAGAGCACATTATTTGTTTATTTTTTCAAGCACTTGAGTTGCTACTAGATTCTCTGGAGTTTCTGAAAATTTTACATAAAATAATTTTCTTATGCTAATGTGTTTAAGCCTGACGTTTAAGAAAGGGTTATATAATAAAGACAAGCTCTAGTTGTAAGAACTTTTAATGCCTGTTATTTCTGTGTTTTAACCTCTCTAGATCTGAAATAGCTCTGCTGAGTCAGGAAAAAATGTATACAGATCACAAACTGGAGAAGTTACAGAGGAGAAATAATGAATTGGAGGAGCAGTGTGTCCAGCATGGGAGAGTACATGAGACAATGAAGGAGAGGTAATAAAGCTGTACCGATCAACTGAGATGTCATATATTGAATGTGCTTGATTCACCACAAGAGAATTGCTACATAATAAGTGGAAATTGGGATCATTATGCACTCCAGGGATATGCACAAAATCTAATGCTTTTGTGTATTTATACTTCCCCAGTGTAGGTTGTTCTTATTATATGTGGAGAAGAGAGAATGGTTCATTTTTACTAAAGACATAAAATTAGATTTAACATGGAATAGTGGAGCGATGCCATCTACCTTTGAGGTGTAAGTTGGTAGTATTGTAATGTAGGAGAATTTCACTATTTTTATTCTATGAACTGGATTTTATGCGGTTTTTTGTAAGATAAGACATACAGTAGACTTAAAGAGATTAAATATTTCATCAGAGATTACTAAAGTCAAGATTTGACTCCAAATTCTTGGCCTTTCTTATGGTGTCACTTTGAACAAGTCTCCCAACCTGTCTGAGCATGTTTCTTCACCCATATATTCATGCTTGTAATGCTCATTTTGATCTAAAGATCAAGTGAAAGCACCTGTTAAATGTCATCTCCTAAATAATAACCACCTACTAAATGTCATTAAGCAACTATTACTTGCTTCTCTGGATTTAAAAAACTCAGAAACAGAGACTAATAGTATTCTCAAAGTTGCAGAGGGAATGGGTGGTAAAATTCAAGCTTGAATCTTGGGGAGGGGGGTGCCCAGCTCAGCCCACCCTGAGGGCAGGACTGGTGTAGCATGCTGTGCCAGGGATTGAACCGCAGTCCCTGCACGCTTGCCTAAGCAGGCGCTTTAGACTACTGAGCTATCTCACCAGGCCCTCAAGCTTGAATCTTGATATTTTAACTTCAAATTATTCTTATATAGCATTGAGGGATTTATTTTAGTAACATAGCTCCTAATTATTTTTTGTGAATGTGTCAGTTCTAATGTCTGAATGATAATAATAGATTCTCAAAGAATAAAATGTGAGTATTCTAAAGCCAATAATGAATTGGTTTCTGGAGACCAAGACTTGCATACAGAAAGTATATACACAGCAACAATGACTAGCTTCCAGTGGAGGTGGTGGTGTTGGCTTGCAGCACCCCATTTCCACCCCATCTTCAGCCTTCTTTTTTAGAAACAGTTGTAGATGTAACAGAGGAAAAATTGCAAAGTTTATAGACTCCTTTTAGTCTGTAATTTAAAATAAAATAAGAAGGGCTAGAGGATGCTGTATCTTTATAACTTTAATTACTTTATTGAATGGATAAAAAGCAAAAAGTAGTACTGTTCTTTAGTTACTACATATTAAAGCAAAGTAATTGTCACTTATTCACCAGTTAAACTATTTACTTAAACCCAACCCCAGTTCTGGGTCAGGGTTGGCAAATTTTTCTGTAAAGGTACAGAAAATAAATATTTTAGGCTTTGTACGACTGACATGGTCTTTATGATAGTCTTCTTGATTTGTTTTGGTTTGACTTGATTCGATTTGGTTTGATTTGGTTTGGTTTGGTTTGATTTGGTTAGGTTTGGTTTAGTTTCTTAGAATGCTGTTAAAAAATAAAGACCATCCTTAGCTAGAGAGCCAACAAAACAGGAGAAAAGATTTGGGCCAAGGGACTAGTTTGCTCCCATCCTATACAACCAAGGCATCTCCCACCCCCATACTGAGGTTCAAACCCAGGGCACTCTACCACTAAGCTATCTCTGCAACCTTTTTCTTATTTTTTATCTTGAGGCAGAGTTACTCCAAGTTGCCCAGACAGGATTCAAACATGCTGCCCTTTTGTCTCAGACTCCCAGAATACTCTGTTTACAGGCATGTACCACTATGCCTGGCTTCCATTTCTTTCCATGTTAGTATATCATATTAGAGTTGTCAAAAAGCACACCTGCCTAAGTACCTTAAGTTAAATGTGGGAAGCAATTGTTATTACAGTATTGTGTCCATTTCCAAATGAAGAATTAAGGCTTGGAAAGATAAACTTACCTAAACTAAAAGTAAAAATGTAAATTTATGATTCATTCCTCCAACAAATATTTATTATTTTTATGTTATGTTTTATTTTATTTTATTAAAAAATATTTATTGATAGCTACTATGTGTCATGTTCTCTACCTATTATGGTAGAAATAATATACCAAAGTTACTATAGTCTCCACTCTGGTAGAGCATACATCTTTATAGGGAAGATAGATATTGACAAAAGAATTTAATTAATGTCTAATTAATTACAATTATGACTAGTTCTAAAGGGGACTTGTCCTGGTTAGGGAAAATGTCAATGAGAATGTAATACTTAAGCCTGTACATGATAGGGTGGGGATTATTAGCCTTCCATAGCAGGAATTGACAAGCAGTGGCCCAGCCCATAGCCCATTCTTTTAATGGCTCAGTGACATAGTTGTTCTCGTTCATAGCTGCTTTTACTCCATGGTGTCAGGGTTGAGTAGTTGAGTCAGTGGCCATGGCTTCTTTGTCTGCAAAGCGTAGTGTGTTTACCATCTGCCCTTGTCCTAGAAAAATTTGCCAGCTCCTTTTCTTCCTTTCCAGAGAAAGAAAGTATAATACTTTTAGGAAGAGAAGCAATTGTGCGTTTAACATAACAAATAAGGGAGAAAAGTGAGAGGACCCGGGGCCCTCGGGATCTTGAATAGACCCAGAGCGCAGGCCCGGGGAGTCAGTGAGACCTGGGGCCGCGGGATCCTGAATAGACCCAGAGCACAGGCCTCGCGAGTGAGTGAGAGGACCCCGGGCCCCGGGATCCTAAACAGATCCAGAGCGCAGGCCCGGCGAGTGAGTGAGAGGACCCAGGCCGAGGGAACCTGAGCAGTGCCAGAGCGCAGGCCCGGCGAGTGAGTGAGAGGACCC
The DNA here is from genome assembly GCA_002564305.1 of Octomys mimax. Classification (NCBI taxonomy): domain Eukaryota; kingdom Metazoa; phylum Chordata; class Mammalia; order Rodentia; family Octodontidae; genus Octomys; species Octomys mimax. The sequence goes on along the minus strand of NDGM011214440.1, from coordinate 121 downwards.
AGGCCGAGGGATCCTGAACAGACCCAGAGCGCAGGCCCAGCAAGGAACTCTTCAGCAGACTCCCTGCAAAGAGGCTAGAGGCAAGACCACCCAGCTGATTCAGGAGCAGAACATCTTGCCA
>NDGM011214421.1:755-12681 GCA_002564305.1 Octomys mimax | reverse complement strand
GTGAGTGCCACATCAATGAAAAAAAAAAAAAAAAGCTCAAGAATCAGTATTACTGGGAATCCAGGGGCTCTCCCAAAAGCAAACACTATCCAGATATCTAACATCGCAGATTACTTTTGCCTGTTTTTCAACTTAATGTAAAAGGAGTTATACAGTATAAATTATTTCTAAAATACATAATCCTAGGGGGAAATGCTTATCTAATTCCAGGACAACATACATCAAGACTGATTATGTAGGAAATGCTACAGAAAAAGAGAAAAATAAGTATCCAATAACCTAGGACTTCAGGGGAGGCATCAAAGGCTATGATAGCTAAGCTGAGCCCTGGGTGTAATTGGCAAGGATGACTAGATGACTAGTATTCTGTCTACAAGATAAAATTTGCAGGAGATATACAATGGAGCCAAAGAAAAATAAATAAAAGCAAGGAAGGCTAAAACTGTAGTCTAAGCAGGGAGAGGACCTGCACACAAGGGAAGCAGATGAAAGAGTCGGATAAAAGAAACCATAGAAAGAGAAAGAGTAAGATCTGGCAAGTGACTGAAGTGGGAGGCAGGAGAGAAGGAAATGAAGAGTGACACCATGATTTTGAGTGGGTGTCTAGCAGAATGATAGTGACATTACTACAAATAGAAAACAAAGGAAGTTATTACTACAGGCAAAGGAGGAAAGTTTTAAACACTGAAAAATTACGGTGAACCTAACTAACAGAAAAGTAATCAGGAAGGAAAAACAAAAGGATAGATGTACTGATATGTGAGTCATCAGCCTAGGGAATCTTGTTGAAAGTCTATTCACTGCATCATACAATACCTACCATGTGGTAGTTGCTCAATTAAAGATTCCAAAGGTTAGAGGCTGAGATACCTGTCTGAGATTAAAAGAGATAAAGAACTGGAGCGCAGCTCAATGGTAAACGAGCATGTTTAGCCTGTTCAAGGCAGTGCGTTCAATTCTGAGGGGTACAGGAGGCCTAGAGGGACAACCATAGAAAGACAGAAAAAAGCTAGGCAATAAGAGAAAGGAAGGGAAAAAAATGTGGAGATTCAAAGAACAATGTAGCAAATGATAAATTATAAGAAGCAAGTTCTTCTTAATACAGAATACTATAGTGAAAATAAGACTAAAACAAGATAGGAAATAAAATACTTATCAATTATTGCTCTCTCCCCTCTGGCCTATAAGCTCCTTAAGGATTAAAAAAAAAAAAAAAGTATTCCCTATAACACCTAGTAGGGGCTGGCCAAATAGCTCAGCAGAGTAAAGTGCCTGCTTAGACAGGCTCAGCGGCCTGCGTTCAACCCCCAGCATGAGGGGCCAGGCCCCACCCCCAGAGTGCGCAGAGACAGCGACTGAGACTGGGCGTGGTGGTACACGCCCGCCCGCAATCCCAATAACACCTAGTAGTATCTGCTTCTTCATTTGACTTTAAATGAAATGATTACATTAGTTGCTTCCCTTTTGGATAACTTTGGCAAAAAGACTTTCCCCCTACAGAGGAACAGAGTTCCCCCTAGCCACCGTCAAATGTTCTCATTGGGTAGATGGTCAAACAAACAGCGGGACTCAGATAATGTGGTAGAAAGCCAGACGGCCTGCTTCGCTTGTTATTTGGAAGCGAGTACTTTTGTACAGAGCTCTCAATGTGACTTATTCCATTAGAGTTAATTAGATACCTCCCCCCTTTATTGATACTGTGCCCAGAAAATACTACCAGCTAAAGTTAAGACCTGTTACCACTATCTGATGCCATCCTCTGACTACATACAGTTTAATGGTATCACAGTACTCTCCAGAGGTAAAAGAGGTGAAAGGATCTATTCATATTTAAAAGGTTTTAAATTTAATTCCTAAAGAAATCACAAATGCACCCTCCTCCATGCTTTTTTTACATACCCAAACCACCAGCATTGCTACCCTCTTTGGGCAGAGGACTGGGAGAGAGGGTAGTACTACTGGGAACTGAACACAAGCCTTTGCATTTAGCTATATCCCCAATCCTTCCTTTTTTTTTTTTCCTTCCCTTTTTTAGATAAGGTCTATTAAGTAGCTAAATCATCCAAGCTAGGCTCAAATTTGTAATTCTCCTGCCTCCGCTCCCAGAATGCTGGGATTACAGGTGTGTACTGCCATGCATGCTACAGCATTACTACCCTTACACTTTGTTGACATTATTAGGTAAAATGAGACACATTTGAATAGAAGCAGTGCTATAGCATAACTGGATGACTATTAAGTGACTAATGGGTAAGTAGTATATACAAAATGGATACACTAAATACAAGGATGATTCACATCCTAGGAGAACACAGTGAGAAGATACAAGATTTATCATGAAACTCAGAATAGTATGTAGTTTAAAATTTATAAATTGTTTATTTCTGGAATTTTTCATGTAATGCTTTCAGATTGAGGTTGGCTATGAGTAACTGAAACTATAGATCCAAAACAAGTGGTGAAGAGTTAAGTAGATTTATATTTAAAATCTCAATTCTTTTATAGAGTTTACCCTCTGGCTAGGTGATTCTGGACAAGTTTTTACTTTTATAAACATTCAGTTCCATAATCTAGATATGTTCCTAAAAACACAGCCTCATTCATAAAATTGTTGGGAGGAATTTCATTGAATAATACACATAAGACACCTGGCATAATGCCAGAGATACAGTAGTAGTCAATAAATTTGGTTACTATGATAATACAAATTGTTACACACCTGGTTGGAAGCAAAAGAAAAACAATGAGATAGGTACCAGAGGCTTCAGTGAGTGAACAGGGAGTTACTACTTACAATAAGGAAAGTGCCAGGTTAAGTAAGGTTCTAGGAATGGTTTGGAAGTGGCAGAGGAAGTCAGAGAAAATCAACTCTTATTCCTAACCCAGTAATACATGCAGCATACAAGAAGGTTTCATCTTAGAAAGCTTTAGAGAACAGCCTCTTTTCACACAAGGTGAGAAGCAGAGAAGGTTTTGGGTCTCAGATATGAGACTCCTCGGTCTACCATAGGGTAGATGGGGCCTGTTAGGAGTAAGGAGTGTCACAGCATTCAAGGCAGTAGCAAAGGTCCTTGTCCAGGGGAGGTCTCTCAGGTTCATCAGCAGCAGGACCTGATCTTGGGAAGGGCCTACCATGAGTTGAAAAGAGGTGCCAAATACTGTGGCTAAGAGAGGGCTTGAAATATTTATGCTTATGGGCAGAATTTGTACCACAATAATATTAGAAACAACTGAAAAATTTATCAATAGGAGACAGAGGTTGTATTATAATACAACCACAGAAAGAAATACTATGTAGGTATTTTTAAAATCAATAGCTCTATTTCAGCGGACAGGAAAATTCCATAGCTATCAATATAGAAGTATTTATACTTGTACTAATAAGGAAAGATCTCCAAGGTATAGAAGTAAATGAAAAACACAAAGTACAATATGTGTAATACATACATACATACATTAGTGCACACACATTTTTGTAGACCTATGGACTAACTCACAAGACACAGGTATCAATGTGATAGAAAAGGGGGACTGGATGCCCAGGAATCTGAAGAGAGAAACGTTGTATTAGACATACCATTTTTATTTAGTTTTATAGTTTTACATTTATTACTTATTTAAAACATTCTCTTTTTGTCTTTGGTGCCAGGGATTCAAGCTAGAACCTTTCACTGAACCGAATGCCCCAGTTCATTTTTATTTTGGAACAGGGTTTTGCTAGCTTTCCCAGGCTGACCTTGAATTTGTCATGCTCCTACCTTAGTCTCCTAAGTAGTTGGGAGTACAGGCATATGTCCCTGTGCTAGGATCTTTAAGTGTGTAGCACTGTCGAACAGCAGTTGTAGTGTGAATGCTGAAAGACTGTCAGAAAAGGGAGGGATTAGAAACTGATTATTTCCATGAAGAAAAATGCTGAGGTACTAGAAGTTAAGGTTGACACCTATGATGAGGGAAATTCCTGGAGTTGGAGACTATGAAAAGAGTGTTTTCCTGGTGCAGCTAACTCTTAGAGGTGGGGTCCTCCCAGCTTTGACCTTGATAATTTTCTCCACCAAGGGATTTCTTTTTCAAGGTTCAAATTATACAGTAAGAGGGAAGTCTCTTGTAGGGGAACAGAGCCACAAGTAAGAACAGAACTTTGCAGGACAGAACTGACTTACTCTCTGTCTTTGTGATTGCTCATGAGAAAATGCTCTGAGACTGACCTAGCTGCAACCTTGGATCTCCTGAGACTACCACATTTCAACTCAAGCCTTCTAATCTATTTGCACAGTTGGGTCCCTGCTTACCAGGGCTGTCCTTCCTCAGCTTTCTTCAACAGCCCAAAAGCTTCTGTCAAACCTCCCTTATGACCCCTCTCTATGCCTTCTCTCTCACTGTCCCTTCCACCTGGAACACCCACCCACCTGCTGCCACCACATTCTCCATTTCTAGAGTTATACGTCTCACCTCCTCCCCCAGATTTTTCTGCAGCTAAGCCAAATAAGGTACAGATTTATATCCATTTCCACCCACACTAACAACATTACTGCCTTGTTGGCATTAACAATGTCATCAAACAATTATTAAGTGCATATGACCAGGTACTCAGCCAGAGGATATAGGCACCATTCTGTAAAATTTCTCCCTTCAAACTGCCAACAATTTTATAGGAATGACATAAGTGTGGCCAGCTTTCTATGTTAGTTCTCAAAATCTATTTAAATACAATATTAGCTAAATAAATACAAATAAAGATAAACTTATAGGAAATATTCAAATTATAAGTAATCAGAGAAATGCAAACTGAGACAATGGGATACTATTCACTGGTTTAATTTTTCTAAAATTATACCACTGAATGTCAGAAAAGCACATTTAAGTACTGAAAACACTAACTGGAAAGTTTTACTAATAAAAATGAAGAAGTTCATTAAGTCTTTAAAAAGAATATATAGTACTCTTTTGCCAGTACTCTTTTTATTCTTTTGTGGTAATGTATATCTGTAACCCCAGCTCCTTGGAAGGCTGACATAGGAGGAGTGCAAGTTGACACCAGCTAGGGCAACTTAGTGAGACTGTCTCAAAACTAAAAAAGTAAAAAGACTTGGGGATGTAGCTTAGTGGTAAAGTGCTTGCCTGGTATGTCTGAGGCCCTGGATTCAATCACCTATACTGCAAAAAAAGAAAAGAATATACTCATTAATTCAGTAACTTATTTGAATCTACTTAAGAAAATTAGGTAGTTTTTCTTTTCTTTTCTTCTTCTTTTTTTTTTTGTGTGTGTGTGGTCAGTACCAGGAATCAAACTCAGGACCTCACACTTGCTAGGCAGGCACTGTACCACTGAACTATACCCTCAGCCACAAGAAAACTATGTTTTAAAAAATCATAAATGAAGATGGGTTTGCACACGATGTTCATCATAGTATTATTTATAATAAAGAAGTATAATAAAGTATTTATAATAAAGCATTATGGAACATTTATATGATAGAAAATCATTAATCTAAGAATAAGCATAAATGCTATGTTCAAAAAATATTAACACAACTCACAAAAACTAAGTGAGAAAATAAACTCTAGTCATATTATGATCCAAATTTGGTAAATTTATACTCACAAACATAATAAAGTGATAAGAAAACCTTACTAGGGTAAATCACTGATATTTTGCTGTTACTGACTTTATTTGTGTGCCATTAAAAAAAGTTTAAAATAAATTTAATAAGAAATTAAAGGAGCACATTGGGCCAGGGAAATGGCTCAGTAGAATAAGCGCTTCCCTGGCAAGTGCAAGGGCCTGAATTCAATCCCTAGTTTCGCAAAAAAAAAAAAAAAAAACCAAAACCCAAAAAACAAATTAAAGGAGCACATAGAGACTTCTATGGAAGGGTGATGGGCTTTCTCACCAGGTCAGCATTCACAAAAGTTTAGCTAAACATTTTTTGCCAGGTTCTATACTGGGGACTAGACTAATAGCAAAAAACAAACAAACAAAAAATATATATAGTATGTATATGTAACAACTCCCCAAGATAAATATATTCATTATGTAATGCAAGCACATGCTTAAAAAAAGTTTTTAAAATAATAGCTATGACAATGAAAGAACTTATAAAAGCATAAAGAAAGGGAAATCATATCAGTAAACAAGTAACTCCATTATGGCATGGTAAATGCCCATCTACAAAAAGTATTCAGAGTGTGGGAACTTTATCCCAAAAAGCTGACATGTGAGTTTTAAGATAGAAATGAAAAGTTAGGAGGGCCGGGGAGATAGCTCACTAGAATAAGCGATTGCCTGGCAAGTGCAAGGGCCTGAGTTCAATCCCCAGTTCCAACCAAAAAAAAGAAAAGTTAGGAGGATTAGGGGAAAGCATATTCTAGGTATGACAAGCAACAAGTACAGTCTCTGAGAATTTACAAAAATGTTTTCTGGGAAATGCTGACTAACTAGGAAAACAAAGAGTTAAGGCTGGGTTAGATAGCCAAATAGGACCTACATCAGTGTTTTTTCAAACTACTTTTGTTATGAATCTGGTGTTTTATTCCTGATATCCCATGGTCTCGTATTTTTGGTCCAGACTCAATTTAATGAGACAAGGTCACTGATGTACTTCGTGTCATGACAATTCAAACTGTCTCTAAATATGCTCAAGTTCAGTTCTTCACCAAAGACTAGGAATAAACTGTTTCTGGGTTGGGTTGGTCCACAAATCACCTTCTTAACTATACTGAGCTAAATCATAAAGGATTTTATATCGAAAACAGTGTGGGGCCAGCCAGATTGCTCAGTAGATTAAAGTGCCTGCTTAGGCAGATGCAGGGGCCAGGGTTTGATGAGACAGTGAATGAGACAGGGAGTGTGACACGTGCCTGTAATCCCCACACCTAGGAGGCTGAAAACAGAAAGGATCACTACAAGTCCAATCTGTGTAGTGAGACCCTGTAGATCCTATACTAAATAATTTTTTTAAAAAAAAAAAGAAAGAAAGAAAGCAGTTAGGGTTAGGGTTAGGGTTAGGGTTAGAAAAAAAAAAAAGAAAAAGAAAGAAAGCAATGTGGAGAAATTGAAGTGTATTTTTTTTCTGATTTCTTTTTTTGTAAATCATCACCTTTACTAGATAATTTACAATGGTGAGAGAAAGATACTATTTTAAAGTATGACTCATTAAACTTAATAAATAAATCCCCTAGCAATGACAGACTGAGAAAAACACTGGCAATTCATGTAACAAAGAGTTATATACATTTTTGCTATTAAAGTCTTTGAAGTGTTCAAGTGACTAGTCTCACTAAAGTTGTAACTGGAGTCTAAACTATTTAAGGAAACTAATGTTTTTGCTTTGTTTTTGTTTTTGTTTTTTGGTTTTTTGCAGAACCAGGAATTGAACTCAGGCCCTTGGGCTTGCCAGGGAAGCACTTATTCTACTGAGCCATCCCCCCGGCCACTGTAATCAATGTTAAATGCTCAATAAAATGGTTTTCAATGTTCTTTTATTAAATATAGTAATGAGCACCAAAAGAAAAAAATGAAGGAGAATAAACTGATTGATAAGATGATTAAAACTAATTTGTAAAATAATTTTCTAAAAACTAATTTCTAAATATCACTATGATATTTAGCATATTTTAAAAAGAATTCAAAAAATTCAGAAGGGTGAGATAAAAAGATCAGTATGAGTTCAAGACCAGCTTGGCCTATATAATGAATTCAAGGCCAGTCTTAAATACATGGTGAGACTCTCTCAAAAAACACCAAAAAATTTTTAATTTAAAAATTCTTAGAGCTGATAAGGAAAAATTGCCAAGTAACTTTTACAACACTCTCAGTGTGTGCAATACACCACCTTTTACATAAAAAGATTAGCATGTATACTGAATTCATTTTTGTTTATACCTGCATAAAGAAATTCTATAATGATAAAAAGAAACTAACAAAAATGATTATTTTGGGCAGAGGGGTGATGTGTCAATAAATAATAGGACTTGTTCACTTAAAAATTATATACAGGTATAACTGTAATAATACATTACTTTAGAAGGCTAAAATGGTCAAAACATAAAATACACATTTAACTTAAAAGTATTTATTAATTAGCCAGGCATGGTGGTACATGCCTGGAATCCCAGCACTTAGGAGGTTGAGGGAGCAGGATTACCATGAGCTCAAGGTCGGTCTGGGCTCCATAGTGAGTACAAGGCTGTCCTGGACTACATAGTGAGACTGTCTCTCAAAATTTTATCATATATATATATATATATATATATATATATATATATATAATATTTTTGTTGTCACTAAAAAATATTAGTAGCAATAATTTTTAGTGAAAACAATGCAATATAATATGCCTCAGTATATTTTAAATCTCATTTAATATTTAATGATAGAATGACTTCAAGGTTTGGGTCCTCATTCAATTATTTTAATTCTTGGTTTTCATAGCTGACTAGGATAACTATGTATCAAACAAAAAAAATGTAATTAGTTCCCGCAGGCCAGCTTTTCAAAGATTTTTTTTGAGATTTGGCTAATAATCTTCTTTAACATTAGCCAAATAAGAGTCACAAATATTTTTGTATTTTAAACAAATAAATTCAAACCTCACAGAAATTTTTCTTTCTTTAATTTTCGTTTTATTTTAAAGAGAAAAAAATAAAAACAAATAGCAGGAACAAAGACAAAAACAAAGCTGAAATTTTTCAGTGGATTTTTTAATATATTAATACTCTCTAAGATTTGAGAGCATATAGTTGTAAGTTTTTTACTGATAATACACATTGTTTCAGATAACAAAAGAACACAGATAAACACATTTATACAAATAAATCATTTTCAAACATTTGTGTCCAAAATGCTGTGCCCAGCTGGGAGTGACAACACACACCTCTAACTCCAGCACCATGGAAGGCTGAGGCAGAAAGACAGGAAGTTGAGCCTTAGCCCAGGCAGTTTAGTAGTGACTTGAAATTGGTATAATGTGACCCAGTCTCAACATTAAAAATAAGTGAGAGAGAGAGAGAGAATTCTTTCTCCAAACAGTCACCTTTTCAAAACTATTAAAATACTACCTTCTACCTGAAAGATATGAAGCGAGGCTAGAACAATTTGAACATCAAAATAAATGACAGTAATGGATTACAACTCATGTAATAAATTAGGAATCCTTGAGCCTTCACTACCACAAATAATAGGAGAAAAGAAAAATCTCCTTAGAACACCAACTAATCAACACAGAAAAGACATAGTTACCATTTGGCAACCACAGGTGGTAGCTTCAGACAAGGGATATCAATGGATACCTAGTGGAGATCTGATAAAGAACAAGGGTACTGAGAGTCTCACATGTTTTCACTACAAAGCACTTACTAATTACAAAGGAAAATGTGTGCCTTGACAGTGGTGAAACCTGCACAAACTCATCCAAATGATTAAGGCTAACATTACAAACGGCAGGCCAGGCTGACATCACATACTTCCTCCTGCAATGCAATGAAAGGAGCACAGTACGGTTTCTGTGTGAGTCCTATCAAGAAAGCATAGCCTGAGTGTGAACCTAAAGAAATACTCAACAGACCAAATTTGAAAAACACGCTACCAAATAAAAAGGCCTATACCATTTAAAACTGTTGAGGATGGAAAACTGTTGAGGAACTGTTCCAGAGTCAAGGAAATTAAAGAGCTAGAACTAGTACATGCAACATCATTCGGTTCTAGATCAAAGGGGAAAAAAGAGACATTGTTCGAATCATTGGTCCAATTTGTCTGAGATGATGATGGTGTTTTCTCTGTTGTTTTTCTGATTTGGATAGTTCAATTATGATTATTTAGGACAACAGCGTTATTTTTAGGGAAACACAAACAAAAGCATTAGCTAGAAGTGACAAAATACCAAGTATCCCACTTTCTCTCAAGTGGTTCAGAAAAAGACTGATTGGAAGGAAGGAAGGGTAACGAATCAAATGTGAAGTGTCAACTGCTGGAGTAGGAGACACAGAAGTTCTCAACTTTTCCCTATGTTTGAAATTATTTTTAAAAGGACATGTTTACCCATGTAAGCAGGCTTCCATTTTCAGTATATGCCAGGTTTTATGTTACTGACAACACATGTCATCATTGATAAACATCTCTTCTGCCTACAGATGCCTTTCTTATTGGTATATGTATAAGGATATGTCATATATGCCTTTCTTATTGGTATATGTATAAGGACATGTCATAACACTGAAAATGAAACATTTATCTCCTTACTTTAAAATAATTTTTTTTTTTTTTTTTTTAGCTTTTAATGTTTGATTCCTTGGGGCTTAAGTTAGGGAATCCTAGAAAAATCTTTGTACCTGTTTCTGGTCCTGTCTATCATTCAGTAGTACTTGAACTGTCTGGCTAAAGCAGGCAACTGACTAAGGGGTCTTGGTAGAGCCCTCAACCCTAAACTCAAACTTAACTGATTTTACAGAGATGACGGTATCGAAATAAACATATAAATGCACCACCAAACTCTCAGCCCACTAGGTCTACTTGATTTCCACTAATCAGCATACAAAGAACCAAGGCCACCTCCATCTCTTAAGGCTCTGGCTTAATTGCTATACACTCCCAGCTCAAGTAAGAAGATGACTAAGCACTGACTGCTTCTTGAGCACCATATGTCTCCCAATTTCAAAAGAAAAATTGACCCAACCATCTTGGAACAGATTTCCTACCTCCTGCAACTGGAGTCGAACCTTGGTGACTGCTCGGATCCAGTGTGCTCTGGCATGAGTAAAGGGTGAAGATGCATTCTCCTCAGGAAGACTTGTAACAAAGAAAAGAATGTTTCTTAAAAATAGTCCAGGCCATAAGGTGACAGTACTCTCAAGGCAAGATTGCCAAATATCTAAAATAAAATGGTTTTTACTCATGCCTACACATGTTTAGTGATTCAGGCCACTAAAACAGCACAGTTCTAAATACCTAATGTGCAAACAATTCCTCTCTAAAATGACAGCTCCTTTTAGCTTTTCATCTGTTCCTACTCTCTTCCCCTGATTTGCCCAATGCAGTAGCTCACTGAACAGACTGGGATCCTGACACTAGAGAAAAAATGACAATAGCACCATGTCGATGACAAGCATAGAAACCACGCAGGGCTATAGAAGTTCCTCACAAGACCAACAGCCTACCGTGGAAGTTTTACATAGCTTCCTTCGGGCAGATCTTTGTTCCTGCAAACCATTCCTGCTCCAATAAGTATTTTGAAAGTCTTACCAATTCCTAGACTATATAAAAGTGACTTCTTTCCATGATCTGGTACCCTCAGTAAAATGAATCTAACAAGTACCTTTGGGCAAAAACACTACCTTATATTAGAGCAAGTCATCATCCTGGTTCTTAACTGGATCAATGCTTAATTCTTAGCAATAATGCTCCTCTTTCCTCCCTTTGGAGCAAACAGCCACAGTAACAGACCACTTATACAGGCGAAATAAATGCTAGGCTCTGATATTGTCTAACAAATGGCTCAATAGGAGAGTCTAAAAACATTTGTGGGCACCTCTCACCAGGAGAAAGCTGGGCTTCACATGCACAGCTAGGACCTGAAGGTAAAAAAGGACAAGTATTTATTCTGAGCAATTCTGCTTCTCTACCATGAGCTCAGCCATAATGGTCACTACTATCCAAAGCTCATAACAAGTCAGTCCGTGAATGGGTCATCAATCCCATAAGAGGCTGGGCCAGCATGAGTTCTCCTGCATATTCTGCCTGTTAATATACCCCAGAGGGAGAACAGAAAGGAAGTTTACGTCTTTAGAAAGATACGTGATTTACATACTAATCCAGTGATAGAAGAAAAGCACTATTTCCTATCTTTTACCATGTAATTGGCATTCACTGTCCTTTTTTTTTTTTTTGTATTTTAGGGAAGGGTCTACAGGGTGTTCAGGGTCTCACTACTAG
>NDGM011214385.1:7554-21827 GCA_002564305.1 Octomys mimax | reverse complement strand
GAAGTCCTTTATATGAAGGACAGTCTACTGTAATCTTTTTCCCAATTTGTGGATTTTCTTTTTTTCTGTTGGTGGTTTCTTTTCATGTGCAAACCTGAGGATCAATGGAACAGATTAGAAGATGCAGACATAACTACAGAACTGATAAGAAAGATGTGGCATTTAATACAATGGAGTATTACTCAGCCATAAAAAAGATAAATTTGAGTCTTTTATACATGAATGGACGCAACTAGAGACTGTATTTGTAAGTGAAATAAATCAGAGCCACATGTGCAAGCACTTTATTGTCTCACTAGTGTGAGAACCTGAAAGAGTAAATAAAACCTGAAAGGCACAAGAGACACTGTGAAAGGGAAAGGATTTGTTTTATGGGAAGGAAAACCTAGGATGAAGAAGAGAACAAAAGAAAGAAGGGAAAAAGATATAGTTTAGGTATAAATGCAGGATACTTTGGGTAATTGTACTGTTAACTTGTACTGGTCTTTTGAAAGGAGCCATTGATGCTTAAAATATTATGTTTTTATTCTTTTTTCTTTCTTTTTAATTTCTTGTAACATTTTTGTTGATTTTTAAAATGTATTTAGTGCAGGGTCTACAGGCTCTCACTACACAGATCGGACTCAGTGATCCTCCTGTTTTCAGCCTTCCAAGCGCTGGGATTACAGGCGCACTGCCACGCCCAGTCTCAGTGGCCACCTCAGAGTGCCCTGGGGTTGGGGTCAGCGGGGCACACTGGAAATGAATCCTGGTCCCTGTGCCTGCCTAGCTAGGCGCTTTACTCTGCTGATGTTTTATTAAATATTTTTTCACGTTTATATTTGGTAACCAAACAATTAATTTGAAGATAGTATCATGCAATACAGCAACCATTGTTGAATGTTCTTGCTCTCGCTCTCGTTCACTCTCTTGTTTTATTTAGTGCAGGGTGTACAGGGTCTCTTAATGTACATCAGACTCATAGTGATTCTCCTCTTTTCAGCCTCCCAAGCCCTGGGATTACAGGTGAGTGCCACCACGCCCAGTCTCAATCGCTGGCTCAGCACGCCTCCGGGGCGGCTCGGCACGCGGGGGATCAACCCTCCCCCCACCCTGGCTGGCCCCTGTGCTTTGCCTAAACAGACGCTTTAATCTGCTATTTGACCTGCCCTCATTGTTGAATTCTCATTGTTTTTTTTAGTGAAATTTTCTATCTTTTTGATGCTTTTTTAAAGTTACGAACTTGTATGCTTTGAAAAAGAGAAAATAAATGCATATATTGTTTAGGGTGGTTTCAATTTGATTAGACTCTGTGTCCCCCAGCGGTGCACAGGGCACACTGCTGCGTGAGTGATCGGGTCGTGGCGGGCAGCCTCGGGCGTCTGTGTCTTGTCTCTTGCCCCTGCGTCTCTGGCGCTCCTTTGCTCTGTCAGCTGTCACGAATTAAGCATCTTCCCCTTCTGCCATTCTGCCGTGAGGTCGCCCCCCCTTGGGTGGATTGTGGACCGAAGCCATGAACACATTGAAGCGCTCCTCCTGGGAGTGGTGGGTGCTGAGCGTGGCGCCCCAGCAGCCGGGCGCGGGGAGGACCCTGGGCGAGGGCTGGGGCTCCCTCCCGCCGCCGCGCTCCGTGCTGATGCGCCTGCCCCCAGCCTGAAGGCACAACGGGCCGAGCAGCGTGAACCATGCACCAAAATGCACCTTGTCCCTTCATAAGGTGATTTTCAGCCCTTGGACGCAAGGCTGGCCAACGAGCACCCCAGAATGTTGTATCTGGGTCTCACTGTGCAGACAGCTGTCTGACGCTTTCCTGTAGCAAATCCGTCCTCACTCTGACGAGAAACAGAATCTCCTGTTGGGAGATCCATTTTCACTCACAGCACACCCCTAAGAACCAAAATCTCTGAGGGCAACAAAACTTGCATTCCTGAAAGCTGTGTGACGGGCACCGTTTCTTCAAAGTTTTATTGGCTGCTTGTGTGTCTTCTGCAGGTGGGGTCTGGTCAGGTATCTGCACATCTAAGTTTTGCTATTTTCTTGTTGCCCAGTATTAAGGGGGTCTTTGCATATTGTGGTTGCTAGTCTTTTATTTTGAAAGAATACTTCTCCATCTATGGCTTAACTTCTTACACAAAATAATGTAGAATGGATATGTAAATTATAAAGCATAAATTATATAAACACCTGGAATCCACTATACGGTTTGAGAGTAACTACCTTGGCAGTCACACTACCTATGTACTTTGTCAGCTTCCCACTTTTCTTTCTTTGTTTTTCCCTGTTCTTTAAGAAAGTTTACTATAGATATTGTGTCCTAAATGATAGATTCTTGGGTGTTGGCGGTATTTAAAAATTGTGATATGTCTTGCAATTCTCTGCAGGTTTTTTCCTCAAGGAAGTTATTAAGACCTATTAAAGTCTCATGTGGACCCTCAGACAAAAGATATATCTAGAACATATAAAGAACTGAAAAAAAAAATCAGGCTTCCTAAATTCAAAGACTTGATCCAGAAATTGGCATCTGAGTTGAATATACGTTTCTCAGATGAAGACATAAAAATGGCAAGTAGATATATGAAACATGTCCAATGTCACTGGTCATTTGAGAGATGCAAGTTAGAACAACGCTGAAATTCTGTCTCACCCCAGAAAGAGTGTCTATCATCAAGAAATTAATCCCTAACAAATGATGGTGGGTATGCAGGGAGCAAGGAACCCTTGTCTGCTACTGGTGTGAGCGCAGACTGGTGCAACCACTGTGGAAATCAGTGTGGAGATTCCTCAGAGAACTAGGACTAGAGGTCCTATTGGACCCCGCTGTTCCCTTCTTGGTATTTTCCCAGATCTATTAGAAACGCCATGCCACAGCAGTGTATGTGCACCCATGTTGATAGCGGCACAGATCGTAATAGCTAAATCTTGGAAACGACCCAAATGCCCATCACCTGGGGAACCAATAAAAAAGACACAGTGTTTTTATGCAATAAAATATTACTCTGTCATATAGAAGGATAAGCTTGAGGCTTCCATAGGTAAATGGATGAAATTTGAGACCACACTCGTAAGCGAAATACATCAGACCCACATGTGCAAACGCCACGTGTCTCTCTGGTATGAGAAGCTAAAAGAATAAACAAGGTCTGAAAAGACAATAGATATCAAGAAATGGGAAGAATTTGTTCAAAAGGGAAAAGGAACTAAGATGAGGGACAGGGGAAAAGGATGGAATGGGGAAGGAAAACAAGACACAAGACAGGTGCACCCTTAGCTTCTCTTCATTCACTGAAAGGAAAGCTTTGTGCTAATATCGTTTGGAGAATTGTTTGTGACCATATGTTGCACTCTGAGTAACTACTGTACAGAGAGCAATGAATACTCTACTGCTCAATGAATTACATACTGTTATTCTGCTATTAGGTTGTTATGACATACTGTTTTTTTTTTTTTTTTTTTTTTTACTTTTTTCCATAAAACATCTCATTTGGAAATTAGGTTAGGCTTCTGGGTTCTCTCTGGAGCTACTCTTCATTCCTACCCCATGATTCTTCCCGCACGTATCAGCTTCAGAGGTGTTGTGCTCTTATACATTCAAATCATATTCTGTTTTTCATACTGGGGATCGAACTCAGGGCAGTGCGCTGGCCAGGCAGGTGCCTCGGCTGCTGAGCTACTTTCCGGGCCCTCAGATTATATTCTTAATGAGAATATGAAACTTGTGTTGAAAGATATTTGTCTTATAATTTCTTAAAGTATTACTCTTTCCTAGGCTGACTGAAATAACAATAAAATCAAAGAGTGAATCGAAGGATTATGAATTTCTGTAGAGGAAATTGCAGTGCCGGAAAACATGTAGATATTTATTCGGGGGGATGGCCGCGTTTCTGGAAGCCCTGAACAGGAGAACAATTCCTTTGCTTGCAGCCTCGTAGGTTCAGCTTTTCATTACCATAAGGAATTCATTTTCAAAATGTCAGCACTTGCCGTGTTAATCCAGTTTGCTCGCTGGCTAGCCGAGAACCAAACAATGATGAGAACAATTTTGTAGCAGACTGCATGGTGGGCCTGTGGGCTGGCTCCGTGTATGTTGCAGAAATACATATTCTGTTCACAACTTAAAAGAAGTGTAGCTAAACTATGATATCGGAATTAGACTGCATTGGTAGGACTGAGAAGTATGTCTTATACTAGTTTTTTTTTTCTGCCATTGAATTTACTATTAATATAGTTTTCAGCTTATTAACGTGTATGTACAAATAATCCTTTGGATTTCAGCAACAAATGTTATTTGTTTTCAATTTCTGTTGCCTTTGTGGCTGTCACCTTAAAATATTTCTTGTCTTTTTCCATCAACATACTAAAATTCAAAGTGAGCATATGCCCATGTAAGCAAACATAATCCAATTCTCCAAAATTTCTCAGTTAAATCTAAATATAATCTTGCTTTTCTACCATCAGATGTTTGACATCTGCACTGATTTTACACTAACAAATTGAATATTTCTTAGAAAATTCTCTCTGAAGGAAGTGCTACATTTGAAGAGATTTAGAGTTTCCAGTGTGCAGAGAAGAAAGATGGCTTAATATATGACAACTTCCTATTTTGGCCATAATTCCATTTGCTTACAGAGATTTTAAAGAAAGCACATTTAATTTGTCAACATCATTATTCGAATCCACTTTAATGATTGTATCTGATTTTTATTAAATCTCCCTCTACATTAATTTTCAATAATCACTTTTGACAGCTCCCGAATCATTCAGCCAATCAGAGTACAAACCCAGTAAAAAATGGAGGAAGAACATCGTCTAGTTTTAAATGCACTATTGAGAAGCACTGTTATCTGAGAAGCAGATTATTAAATAAAACATGGAGCGAAACTTTTATTCAAAAATTGTGCTTCATGAACAAAGTATGCTTCCTTTTGTAACATTTTCTTCCTTCACCAGTTTTGCCTGCTCTCAGCTCAGCTATGAAAGGCTGCTGTCCTTTGTGAGGTAAGTTCTTGCTTCTTTATTTTTTCCTGTACAATGCTTTCAGTGCTTCTCCAAGATTAATGTTAATGTATTTACAAAACCATACTATAATATGTTCTAAATTTGATCAGAGTGTTTACTTTGGTAGGTTTTATTATTTCCCCAAATTGGAGCAATCTTTTTATTTGTATTTACTTATCTTTTCAGCTTGTCTCTAGGATGACAGTCAACTATAGCAGAGTCCTATTTTAAATGCTTTTCTAATCTGGCCCAAATCACGGTGCACATCTCACATAGGTCAAACCCAAATTGGCCCTAAATGTCTTTTTCTAATAGGAGCTAGAATGGGGTAGGTGAGAGGGACGGGAACAGGAGCAGTAGACAGTGCTGGTGGCATTAACCGCAGTTCTATTTTCCTTCATCCTTAAATGTCAACTCTGAGGCGCTAATGGTTCCACAGGTACTTTCATTGTGGAGAAGAGGACAGTAGGCGTGAGGGAAGGGTACCGTTCGTGTAGCACTTGTGGAAAGATAAGAGGAGTCCTGAGTAACATGTGCTGTTATTAGGTGATGGGTTTTATAGTCAAATTTGTCATTGAATTGAGGAAGTAAGGTTTTATTTCTCTTCCGCTTTTTTAGTCTTAGTCTGGGAAGTCTTTGCTGTAGTGCTGGCTGTTAAGCTGTCACTGGGAAATGACACTCGTCTCAGAACAGCTTGCATTTTACTTGCTAATATTTCACGTCGATCTTGTCTGCTCATCTGAGTTGCAAACCCTTGAGCTCAGGGCTCATGGTAGGACGCTCTGTGTCTCCAGATTTACACTTTATTTGTTTATCTCAGAGTTGCAGAAGTAGCCAGTGAGTGACAGGTGATGTTAGCGATCGGAGCGGGAAGGCATTCCGAGTGGGCCGGTGGGACTTGAAAACAAAAGTGGTTTCTCATAGTGGGTGTCTTAGTTTCAACCTGATGAGTTTTGGTTTAGCCACTGCTAAACCGCGTCCCAACTGCAGCAAGACTACACGCTACACAGCGGACAGTAAACAGATACGTGTAACATATATGTTATTATAGGGTTTGTTAGTAATTGTGGCTCAGTTCTAAAGTGAATAATAACCAACTCTCCTTAGGTATTGCTCACCGTTTTTGTGGTCAGCTTTGTCAGGTCCTGCCTTGGAACTGAATAAAATTAGTGAGCGGATGCCACGTGTTAGCTCTGAAGGGTACTGCGGCTTGAAATCTAGAGGCTCTTTTCCTAAGTATTTTATATTTACCACACCAGAACAAGAATAATCTAAACGTCTCCTATTAGCTGGTCTACACTGTCTCTTGCAGCAGGGATGTTATTTTCACCCCCCTCTTTAAGTTCTAAAAAGATGAAAGTGTATCTGGAATCCCAGTATCAACACCCTGAGCCAGCTGCTTGGAGCTGCCTAGTGTAGTGGAGGGAGAGACGTGGCGGAAGACAAAGGCAGGCCAGGCGGTGGGCTGCTAGCTAGAGGTGCAGTTTCCGATGTCTGTTGGGCCACTAGTTTTTCCTTTTGTTCCTGAAATACAGGATCAGGGCTCCACAGGGTTTTTAAAAAATTTTCTTCCCCCCTATATGCACAATCTAATTTCAGACTTGATTATAAATGTCAGAAAAGCCCGACAGAAATGAGGTGAAGTGACAGTGAGCCCAGTGGGGAAGAAGGCCACCAAATCTACATGTAAGGCCCAGAGGAAAGCTAGTCTAGTGCAGCATTTATGTTCCTACAGGCACAGGCTGGAATAATCCAGAAAGCAAGAAAATTTTCGCGGGCTAACGTGGCCTCCAAATTATTTCATCCAACACAGCTCATCTTACAGTGCCACCTTCATGGGCTGCAAGATTACAGAAAAGAATGGATTTGAAGGCTGGGTCACAGCGGACCTCACTGTTGACAGCCTCAACAGCAGCAGCAACCACAAGCCAGGATGCTGCCTGTGCAGCTTGAGCCTTTTCCTGTAACATAGGGAAAGTCCTTTCTGTCAGCATGTGGTCCAGGGTGCTCCAGGCTTGGCCTTGAGTTACATTCATTTCTCCTTTCAGGGACAAAATAGATGACCTGACATGGAATTATAAGAAGCAGTGTAGCAACGTGAGCAGAGACCTGCTGTCCCACGGGAGCAAGGAACGCGACGCAGAGCCTAGGGAGCCGTGTTCTGGCAAGCTGGGGTAGAAGGTCACCGACGGCAGCAGCTCCTGCAGGAGCCCTGTCTATTCCTTGAGCCTTCACCTGGGATGTTATCAGCTAGCGTTGCGTGAACTTAGAGTCTGGCGAATGCCAGAAGGCAGCATAGATAGCAGGTTGTTCACACCAAATGAGCGACGCACCTTCCTTAGCCCGCTTTTCGCCCTCCATAGTGTGGGACATTTCGGTGCCCCAGACCCACTTGGAGCAGCCTACTTCTTTCTTTGGAGCCTACTTTCTTGTAGCCAGATTTTGAAATCAACTTTGCGAGCAAGTGACAGTTTGAAAAGCCAGCCGCTCTTTTCCTACCCAGAGTTCTTTACTTTAACCTGCATCTATCCTTCTGTGACTTTTAGTGTGATTTTTGATTACCTGGACATTTTAATGTGATTTTGAAGATTTTGACATATTTATAAAATACTAGATGAAACTGGTCCAAGTATAATTCCCAGGAAATTTTGTTGTTTACACGTGCTAGGGAAGCCTTTTCTACTTATTTCTACTTCCTCTTTTAAGTCAGAAAATAATTTGCTTATAGAGGCAAATTGTTTCTTGTGAAAAATTCCATCAAATGTTATAGTAGAAACTAAACTAAGCACATTATGAATCACGGCTTATCTATATTTGTATACTATTTTTTGTGCTAATTTCTACTAGCCCTTGTCTGCAGGCCTCACGACGCCATCCCTCCGGAGGTCCGCACCTGTGCCCAGCACCGCAGCTCCTTCTCCGCCTCCCTCCCCGGCCCTCCCCAGCTCTTGATCGCCTTCCTTTCTGTGGAGGCCCTGTCTTCCCACCTTCTGTTATCTATACCTTTCATTTTGCTCTTTATTTACGTCTTACACGGCTTACACAAGGGAAGCCGTGTGACATTTAAGCTTGTGCATCTGCTGTGTTTCACTTCACGTGGCCTCCTGGTGCATCTGCTGTCTCACAAGGCAAGCCCGCCACACCCTCTCCATCCCGGAGATGGAGATCCTCTCCACCAAACGCAAATCACTTATGTCAGCGTGGACGGAGTTTCAGGTTGCGCACGCCAGCTGGCCCGTTTTCCTTGGGTGCGCTCATCCTTACTGGGATAATACAGACATGCTTGATTTTTCTAATAACATTATTTTCAGCTGAGCAGGAGTCATATTTTCTCCTTGAGCTTTTTGCTGTCCCTGAGAGAACGCCATCAGCACGTTCCTATGTACAATTCTCCCGTCAGTCGTCCTCAGCCACAGCCTTAAACTTACTTCGAGGCAGAGAGAGCAATGTTATTACTGAGCAAGGCTTGCGTTTCCCTCTTCTCTTCACTGGACAGTTAAATTGGGAAGCAGCTATTTTTGTGAAACACATGTTAACCCCGTCTTCTCATTCAGCTTGAAGTTGAAGATTTCTTTAAGCAGATATCCGGTCTGTATTGTTTCAGTGAGAAATGGTGAGTTGAAAGTAGGTACTGAGAGACGATTTTAATTAAGTTTTCTTTCATTCTTTCAGGGAAAAATAACAGACTTCTCTAGACAATCTCATGGAGTGAACATAACAGAACGCGTTAGGGCGCAGGCACTGTGATCGCCGTTAGGATTTCTGGCACTGCTCTTAAAAGCGAAGGTTTTGCCGTTTTCATAGAACAATATTTCTTTGGGATGGCATAACCATCACTAGTAGAATACCTCATGATAAACATTATAAACTAAAAGTTTTTCTAAGCATTAAGAAAGTTAGAACATTTACATTTAAAATGTTAAACCATCTGAAATTTATTTCCTTATGAGCTTGTTTACTTATTGCACCATCATTAGATCAGGTATTCAGTCAGAGTTTACTCTCTCACATCTCTCTCTCTCTCTCTCTCTCTCTCTCTCTCTCACACACACACACACACACACACACGCACACACACACTATGTGTTGTAAATACAAAATTTATAAATAATATCGTCATGACTGTGCAGGTATTTCTTGGCTTTCTGGTCATCTTAATCTTATCCTACCCTGACAGACTAGAAAACAGTCTCCATCGTGGTCCGAGCTCATGGCCTACAGGCTTGAAAGCAGAGGATGAATTTATTTTCTGAAGATGTAAACTCTTCTAGTCTCCATCATACAAGCTCCGAAAGTTTTATTATCTTCATGTTTACTTTCCTGTTAACTCCATACCTGAGTCATCACCATTTACAATGTTCAATCCTGATGGAAACATACTTCTATTCACTATGACAGTGGCAGACAGCACTGTGTTAATATATAATATATATATATATATATATATATATATATATATATACATATATATATATATATCTCACATTTTTCAGTATTTAGCCAACATTGACATCTAAGAGTATTTGAGATGGTAATAAACTCAAATAATTTTTATTAAATTTCCTTTATATTCTTTAGCATTTCTCCTAACCTTTGTGAAATTGAAAATATTCTTTTGAATCAGGCACCTACAAGGTAATTTTGATTGGCTAACATGGGCGAGTGCATGTTAATAGTTTTTAGAAAAAAAATTTCTTTTTATCTTTTATGTATTTTATTTAGTGGTACTGGGTCTCACGATGCAGCTCGGACTTGTAGTGATCCTCCCGTCTCAGCCTCCCCAGTGCTGGCACTGCAGGCGTGTGCTGTCATACCGCCTCGATGGCTGGCTTGGCACAGGCCCAGCAGGGCATGTGGTACTCAGGACTGAACCTGAGTCATCGTGCTTGCCAGGCGGGCGCTTAGACCACCTAGCCGTCTCACCAGCTGAGTTAGAAGTTTTGGAGACAACTTTATTTTTTAAATGTTTGCTTAAGTTATATGGGCTGAAAGACTTTGGATTTGTTTTCTCAATTGCTGGGTGCTCTCATTTCGCATTTACTGGGTGTCATCTAAATGATACGCAAGCACAGGCGTCTACAGAGACGTAAGGGAGCACACATTTATGCTAACGCGCACAAAGGCTTGGACTGCCGTCTCCCAGCCTCTAAGTAGCTACTGCACTGGCGCGACTCTTCCTTTTACAGACTTAAGCAGTACTTGATTCTAAACGTGCAGGTCGGAAGGCGGGGCTCCAGGCTGCAGCAAGGGGGGACACGTGTATCTCGGGTGAGTTTGCTTGGCATGAATCTGTTTGAATTTTCTGATTTTTTACCCCGCTGTCTTACCATGTGTCTTAGTCAACTTAAAAAGCCCTTGCCCCGGGTGTTAGAACATTTCCTACTTTACTAAAAACATAGCTGGTTAGAAGTTTATAAATCTTATCCTGGCTCTGTTGCTCAGGGGCTCTATTGTGAAAAGAATCAGCTCAGGAACAATACTGCATACTGGAGAAACACAGCAGTGAATCATCTGTCACCAGGTTCTTCCATTTCTCTGGCTGAGCAATGGAGGTGGTGGGAGACAAAAATCAATTTCCAGCAAATAGGAGTTTTGACAAATGCTGTGAAACGCAACCAGTTTAAATGAAGGCCGCCAGCCCAAATGAAGGAAAGTTCAAAGCCCAGGAAGGCAGTCACCGGCGCGGTCAGCACACAGCTGCAGGGCAGCTGGGGCGGGTTAGGTCTGGGGCAGGAGGGGCCAAAGGCTCTAGCTTCTAGAGGCCTGCACAGAGCGCAGGACCGAGCGACTCCAGGGCCTCTGAGGACAGAAAGCGGCATTTTCGATTTCTCATTCCAATCTGGTGTTGCTCATAGGGCCACTAAGAAAAGTCCCATCTTTAATCCTTGATGGGAGGGCAAGCAAATCTTTCAAAAGAACAATTTAAATTCACCTAGTGAGCGCCGGATGGGACAAAAGTCCCAATACCTTATTTGCAAGAACAGCAAGCACCCCAGCAGGGTTGGATACTAAAGCCCGCTACCCTGTCCTGGGGCCGCTGCTGCCCTCTTCACTGCCCCGCCCTCACCCCAGACATGAGAACAGGGCGCAGCAGACTGTTACGGTGTGTGACCTGCTAGTGACGGAATCCCAGGACACATGCGCAGGACAGTGCACAGAGCCCTGTGCGTGCATTTCTCAGGAGACCTCGGGCTTTGGGCGGGGTGGCCTGGCCCTGCAGCCAGGCTGAGGAAGACACACGTTGAGACACAGAAGGAAATGGCCCTGCGCCTTTCGCCGCCGTGTTCCTCCTCAGTAGTCCACTCTCGGGCTGCCGTGGGCACCTTTTCGCTGCTCCTTCCTGGCTCAACATGCAGAGCATGTTCCTTTTCCAGCTCTGATGAGTACAAAGCCTTGCGACCCTTTGCATTTGTCTTGGTTGGTTCCTCGTTGAGGACAGAACAAACCCCGACAAGCGCTCCGAGAGGCGACAGAAGCGCTGCGGACCTCGGAGCAAGCCCGTAGAGCGCACTGCGTTTCCACCCTCCCTAGAAGCACACTTTCTCTGGCTTGGCTGTGTGTGTTCTCTCATTCTTGGTTCAGGACATCAAGAACCTGAAAAGCAGAGCCCGGGAGCCTTCGTGCAGCAGGCGGGTGTAGAAGGCCCCTGCTCCTACTTCTTGCAGACCCAGAACGCAATGCCAGGGGCAACTCCGGGTAGCACCTGGCCAAGCCACCTAGCACAGTCTCTGCGAGGGCAGCTGCCCGCAGTCCAAGTGCGCCGTCAGTGCTCCGGGCCTCGCCGTGTCATGTAAGATCACCTTTCCCTACGTCGCAAGTAACCGGAACGTCCTTGGGGAGCTGAGAACCAGCTGCGCTTGTATTCCCGAGCAGATCCCAACTCAGCTTAAGCGTGCAGCAGCGTCCGCAGCCTACGTCTCTTAGCCCAGATTTCCAGAGCTCCAGATTGGCGACTCGCTGGACTCAGGACCTGGGATGCCCGGCATGCCGGACATGGACATAAAGCCCTAATGGATTTGTAAGAGCCTTCGGAGACAAACAAAGCGAGAGGCAACTGTTTCTGAAGACTCGGTTCGAGCCTCATTCGAGTACTTCCTCACGAAGTGTGACCCGGTCCCCAGAGAGAAGCGCCACGCCCACGCTGGGCGCTCCTTCCAGCTTTAGGGGGGCCTTTCCTGTCTTCCTTACGCAGTAGAGAAGGCAGTAAAGGGCCTCAGGCTGCCCTCTTCGCAGTTGGGGCAAAGCTGGCCGCGGCGCTTGGCCTCTTTCCGCAGGGCTTGACCAGATGTGAGCCCCCCAGAAAGCAGAAGCGTCCTCCTGGTGGCCCGCGCCCAGAGGGGCTCCCGCCCTAGCCTCGTGCCTCTGGCTCTTTTGCTCGCCACTGACCCAGGAGGGCATATACATGCTAGCTCATGGGAGCTAAGGAACTACCTGGCTCAAAATATCATGTCTCCAGGGCGCGTCTTAAGTCTAAAGTACTGAGCGAGGTGGGGCCAGGAGGGCCTTGACATAAACAGGTCATCCTTTTGGAGAGAGGAAGTGGTTTAATATTTAAATTTGATTTTCACAAAGTAATCGTTTATGTTTTGCTCTAATTTAAATTTAATTTTTAATAGCTGCACATAGATTTAAAAAACAAATATGTAAGATTTATAATGTAAGCAGTTTCCTTTTTTTCATAGAATTTCTGTCTCAGAGGCAAATGATACTCTACTTGTGGAATACTAAATAAGAAATTTTTTTTCTTGGTTTTGGGATTCAGATGATAGCTACTGAGTTCATATTATAGAAGATGAAGCATAATTATTTAATTCTTGCATTTTCTTCAGTTTTATCACGATATTGGTGACCATGTTGCTTAGTTCTAGTAAGTTTCCTTGAATACATATTTTTGCCTATTAAAAATTCTTTTGTGGAAGATCTTAATATCCAAATTCTAGACAGAACTAACATTTCCTCCTTCACATTTTCTTACATTTTTGCGTAAATTGTCTTATCTTGGAATTTTGCTTAGTAAGAATCATTATGCTTCCGCAAATGCTCCGCTGTGAGTCTGCTGATTCTTGACATATTTTTGGTGCCCAATCTCTTCTTCGTTGTCCACATCTTTCCTCTGTAATTGCCTGTTTTGTTTCTCTTCTGCCCACACACTCCTGCGCTCCCACCAACTGTTTTGCTTCCTGAGTCCGCCACCTCCCCTGTGAGGCGCAGCAGAGGACCGTGGGAGTGCCTCATAGCACTCCTCCCCGCAGCGAGATGGCGAGGAAGAGAAGCGAAGCAAGGGCTTCCTAAGTTGTTTCGTCGCACTGAAAGTGGCCGAGTAGTTCAAGATTGATTTATCGTTACCTAGGAGAAAAACTGTGCCTGTAAATTTATTAAAATCAGTATTTGTCCATTTTACTTATACTTTGCATATTAAAATGGATCAAAATTTGGGGGATGTGTGGTGGGTTTCTAACTGGTGACCAACTTGTAACCCCCAGCTGAACTGAGTCAGCATGGTGCTGGGTGTGGAGGGCCGCCTGAGGGTGTTTCCAGCAGCATAAATGGAGAACCCGAGGGGATGATGGTGCTGTTGGTCCTCCTGGGGAAGCTTGTCATATTGGTTTTCCTGCTATGAACTCAGCTGGTCTCATCACTGGAGGATCTTGGGACGCTGCTGTCACTGGGGACGCCTGTGGTTCTTCTCAGAGGAGCGCTGGTCCTCACCTTCAGCATCACTTCCTGGCTCTGCGTGGATCCCTCAGCTGCTGGCACACAGCCTTCACCCCGCTGGCGCACTCTCTAGCTCCCACCCCTGGCCTTTGGGCCTTCACACAGACCTGCGCGGGACATGGTTGTGGACTCTCAGGCTCCAGCTGGGCTCGTGGAGGACACTGCCGGGGCTCTGAGTCTTCAGCTGGGCTCGTGCAGGACACTGCTGGGGCATCCAGGCCCTCATCTGGCTTTTTGGGTCTCTAGTGTGTGGGAAGATTTCCCTCGCTCTTTTGCATTTGACTCTTTGGGTGACTATTGTAAAATAATACTATAAATTATGTGTCCTTTATTAAACTGTTTCCCTTGCAAACCCTGAGCCCTATAGGGGAAGTAGGAGATTATTTTGTATTTGTGATGTCTTACATTGGTGTCTATGCTGGGAAATATATTTCAGAGCAGTGTCATTCAGCTTTTTACGGTGGGCATATTTGGGCTAGAGTGCTCTGGTTAATACACTAAAACACGGCTTGTGTATTAGCTTGTGCCTGGCTGCTTTGCGGTGGGTGAGGTCTCTCTCTCTCTCTCTCTCTCTCTCTCTCTCT
>NDGM011214373.1:1190-12684 GCA_002564305.1 Octomys mimax | reverse complement strand
CTTTGCTGAGCTTGTTCTAAGTAGGTGCTTTAGACCACTGAGCCATCTCACCAGCCCCTGTTGTATTTTATTTAAGGGCACATAAAATTACCTACAAAAAGGTGCCTCAGTCCATTCACAGTGATCATTCCCATCTGCACACCCCAGGAAGCCACAGAGTGTCAGAGCGGCAGCACTCAACCCCACCTGCGCAAGTGCTGTGATTTCAGTAGGAACATCTCAAGGCTTCATGTGGCTCCAGGATTGAGAGGTAACACCAAAAGGACAGAAACAAGAGTAACTCTTTGGTGAGTAACAAATTAGAACAATTTGAAATAGGGAAGCAGTAGGAAATGATTACTTCCAAGTAGAGTAAATATAACTTATGATTGTGGCTGGCATGATAGCTTAAAATTTGCACTGTTCACAAAACAGTGCTTTACCTCTATTATTTATTATTGCTCTGGTCAAGTTGTGATAATTAACTGGATGATGACATTATATCCATATTTGTCTCATCTTTATTGGCTGTATTCAAAAAAGAGAAAGGCGCTAAATTTTTTTTTTTTATCATTTTAATGCATTTACTAGGGTCATAGCTCAAGAGAAATAAGCCATAAATTCCTTCATTTCATTAATAATTTATCAGTTACTTATAAGCCTATGGAATTGCAGGCATTGCTTATGTACTGTGGGCTCCCACAGAATATAAGATGTGCCTTGAGTTCAGATTATTCACAGGTGCATGTGTGAAGCTTAAGGTAGATGAAATCAATGTGGAGCTCCCAAAATGCAACTGTGAAGGGGTTAAAATGTATTCAAATTTGTAAGTTCTCCATGGAAGTATAATGATCATCTTCACTATTTGAGGTCTTCATAAATAATTAACATTTGCATGCCTATGAATATAAGATGTGTTTGGTTAGGCATATAATACAATCAAGATTGTTTCCACCCTGAAGGGGATAACAGCTTAGCTGAAGAAATACAATGAATACTGATATAATACATTATTTTATATTATTTAATGTGGTACTTTATAGTACATTATTTAACATGCAAATGATATAAGCAAAAACTCATAGTAGGAAATCAACTCCAAACTATAGAATGCGGAGCAGTGTTATCAATTTGTGGATTTTCTTGAATGAAAGACAATTTCACTAAACAAGAGATGATGGGCAAGTGTATCCTGGAGAGTGCCGGGGCTTTGTGAAGACAGCCAGGCTAGGGGAGCATGTGTTGTCATGAGTGATGGTGTGCTCACAGAGAAAGCATGATTCTGGACTAGAAAAAGGTGAAGACCAGAGTCTAGACTTAGGCTTTCTTTCCCCTCCTTCTCCTGTCCTTCTTTCCTCCCCCTCTCTGTCCTTCCACACAAGTATTTCAGAGAAGTGAGAGGAATGCTGAGTATGTTACTATGTTAAACCAGTTGTCTTTGAGGAAGAGTATTCTGACAATATTACACGGGCTGGTTGCTCTGACTGAAAGTCTGATACGAGACGCGGGCTGTCCACAGGTCGAACAAATAAGAACTGCACATGGATACCGAGAAGCAGAGTCAAAATGATGTGGGAGCTGGTGGTAGGGAACTTAAAATGGGTCAAAGACATGTAGAGAAAGACTCAAAGGAGCTGAGGAATGATCAGTGAAAACATGAGAAAACTCTAGCAGGATGGAAAGAAGGAAGAATCAATTACACAGGTGATTGTGAGTGATTGATGAGAGAAAACTAATCCAGGATTTTGAAACACAAGAAACACTAGCATCTTCAGAGTCCTTTGGGTACTACTGGACTGAAGTGCAGAATGGTAGAGAAAAGCACCACATCCTAGGGTGCTAAATTCATAGTTGGTCTTCAAATAAATGATACTGATCTAAAAATAACATAATACTAGGGAAACTATTTTTAAATAGGAGTAGTGAAGTCCCCATGCACAACAAGCCACCAGTGAGTGTTAAATTATTCAAATAACTAAAGTCAAATCCCTAAATTCTTTTTGAATAAATTATCAAGCTTAAACATGTAGTTTATATAGAAATGGTAGTTCTACAAATATTTGATGTATACATTTTCTGTGTCAGGCATTGGGATTTATAAAATAAAATATAACATCTGAGAGTTTTGGGTCAGGAAGTAAATGTTTTTTGTAACGTAAGAAGAAAATTACAATGTAATACAATACTTTAAAGCCAAAGTCTTACACATAATGCCAAGGTGAGTTAAAAACGTAGTAACCTCTGCCAAAGAGATAGGGTCATAGAAAAGTTAAACTCTGCATCTGCTGTGAAGGACATGAAGCTGTAGAAAGAAAGAAAGGCTTCTCAGAGGAGGGAACAGCACATGCGAAGTGTGGAGACTCTCTGAACCAGAAGTAATTCTTTTACATGCATGAAGCACAATGAAAAAGATAATTCTATATGAACAGATGGAGGTTGTGGAGATAGCTCAGCAGTCCAAGTGCCTACCCGGCAATCGCAAGGACCGAAGTTCCAGCCCCACTATTACATGCCATGCTGGCCCAGAAAACCAGGCATAGCGCTGCATGCCTGTAATCCCACTGCTGGGGAGATTGAGAGTGGAAGAATACTACTAGCCTGAACTACATAGTGAGACCCTGAAATAAATAAATAAATAAATAAATGAATAAATGAATACATAAATAAATGAAAAACAAATAAATATTAAAAGGATGGAAAACTGAATTTTATGTTAGGTGTGTGTATATGGTTATCATAATATTAGTATGGTACAGATTCTAAACTTGTTACTACTAGACAAAACACCCTTCGACATTCAAACAACTAAATTTATATACTGTTGTTGTCTTAATTGGCTCATCTATGTGAGACTACTCGAGGTCCAGGTTAACTTTCAGTTAAAGAAAAAAATTTAAAGTGTATATTCAGTGAATACTAAAAGTAGTATATGAGTTTTTGCTTATAATGTGCTGGGATTTTACTGTTTGTAATCATTTTCCATTTCTCTAGCTGTACTCCAGTTTCCAAATATACACGTTTGTATGTTTAACAATTATAATCACAGCATTAACATTACAAAAATAGCACTTTAAGCACATCTATTGATATACATGTTATGTTTATTCCAAAGAAATAAACTACTGATGGGTATAAAACTAAAATTTTGTCCATAACAAGTTTTCCTGAAACAGTATGGCCAGTGTTTATTAGAATATGGATTTCAGTAACTTATTAGCATTATAATATTTTCTACTATTAACTTAAAAAAATCAGAAATTAGTACAAATGCTGTCAGGGACTTTAAATTACTCTAAAACAAAAATAAGCCTTCCCAGAAACACAAAAATGAGAATTGCAAAAGGACACCACATGCCATGCTGGCCCCACCCCCCGGGACATGCTGAGAGGGCCATTTAGACTGGGCGTGGTGGCACGTGCCTATAATCCCAACACTTCAGAAGTTGAAAACAGGAGGATCACTACCAGTCCAATCTATGTAGTGAGACCTGTAGATCCTGTACTAACTACATTAAAAAAAAAAAAAAGAAAGAAAAAGGAAATAATGTTTTCAGACAAACTTACTAGAATCTTGCCAACAATGTTTTTTATTAAGTGACAGTTTTAGGAACAAAATTATTCTAAAGGCCAAAGAAAAATAGTACAGTAAGCTGTTTTTGAGACAAAGAGGTACATGTCTCAAAATCAAAGAAATAGTGCCAGCAAGTAGTGTGCTTGATTAAAAATCAGTAGTTAGCCATATGGGAAGGATAAGGGTGGACATCTGTGTATATAAGGAGGATTCATGTGGAATGGAAGACGGAATACACTAGACAAGAAAGCATAGTAAGAAGCCACATAAGTCATTCCACCTGGTCCATGCTAATCTATTACTGTCCTTGACACCACTTCTTTTACTGGTATATTTTCAGTCTTTACAGATATAAAGCCACTACCTTTTCCACTTCATTAGGACTACCTTTAGGAGGATGTGGTGATGTTAAAAATCCATAGATACATGCCAGGCTATCTATATATCTTTATAAACAAAGAATTAGAACATGGCATAAGAGTGGAGTTTGAGCTGGGCCTGAGTTTCCTTAGTTTTAGAAAAGGTGGTGAGGATAGGATTTCAGCCTAATAATAGGAGGAACTTGGTGGATACAGTAAGACATAATGGGATAGTAGGAAAAATCACAAACAGTAACTTAATGTCTCTACAAATTGTTTTAAGGCTATAGAGCCCAGTGAAAAGTACTTATTCAAGACAATTTGTCCAATCTTGAAAAAAATAGAGCTGGTGGCATTTGAGCCATCACTTTCCTCAAAACCACACCCTTATTTTCAAGCTCTATGTGACAAAGACTGCATTTTCTCACCTCAAGCTCTTAGGTTGTAACTATGGCTTTGCCTTGGAAGAAGCCTGATATTAACGGGTTACATGTCCTTCCCTACCAACACCACACTTCTGACTCTGTTCCAGGTAGGCACAGTTGAGAGGATGGGGTTTTCTTCCCCAACATAGCTCCCACCTGTTGAGCAGAAGCCCTACCTTATGGGTATCAAGCCAAGAAAAAGTTCTCCATTGTCTCTCTACAGATAGCTTGGAGGTTTAAGAACCCACACTAGCAGAGATAAACCAGGGGCTCAGGGCCTGCCACCATCGCTGAGCCTTCCATGTGTGGACCAAGAATGTGTTTCCTAGTAAAATGCTTTGCTCTTCCTTTCCCGGCTTTTGTTGTAGTACAGAGATAATGACAAAAGGGAGACTGGGGAGGAAGAACAGATCTGCTGTTCTCCCGAAGGGAAATGATTTTATTTAAACAGACCCCAGAGAAGTGCACGCCTAAGGGCATTGTCAAAAGCAATGAAGGTCTTGATGGTAAGCGATAGAGAGGAGACTTGTCGTAGGTCCATGATACTCATAAGAACAAGGCTAACAGTTGACCGGTTAGAATTTTAATAGAGAGACCCCCATGAAGGAGGAGCTGAAATGAGTTCTTCTTAGATAAAAGCAAAAGCCTAAGCCTCAGAGGGCGGGGAATTATAGATGGAGTTTCTATAGCATATCATTCAAAATTTCCAGTTTTCAACTGAAAAGTATGAGAGACATAGAGAGATAAGAAAGAAGGTCCACTGAGAGGAAAAACTAGGTAGTACAATTAGCTGTAAGAAGTTTAGCTTTTAAGCTTAATAGAAAGACACTTCGTGGTAGCTAAAAAAAAATACACTCCAAAACTAAAGGAAAACTTTCCAAGAGTTAGCAGAATGGAAGGTGGTAATGACCAAGCTACCACCCATGTACATAAGTGTCCCAATAAAATCTATGAATTTATTCAATTAATATGTGCCTATAATAATAAAATATCTTCAAAAACACAATAAAGTAATTAAAGAAAGTAATATTTCATCAAATGGATACCACTAGTAAAAAAGAAAAACATTGAAAATGGAAATAATAGGCTAAAAAAGGTTCAAGAATGGAAATAAAAATCATGAAAGAACATAAAAATAAATTTGACATTGCAGAGGCTAGGACAGGGCATTTGAACATAAGTTAGTAGAAATCATAGTGTGAAGAACAAGGGAAAAATAGAACTAAGCAAAGTTATCCAGAACAGAACCTCCGAGAAATATCAGAACCAATAAATTAGTATGTGCACAAGGACACCACCCAAATCTGGGAAGAGACAGAAAGAAGTAGATAAAAAAAAATCAAGAACATAACAACAGAAGTGTACCGAAATTGATTAAAATAAACATTAACCAGTATACCCCAAAGCCTCACCAAACACCAGTCCAAATTACATAAACTCATCCACCCATATGCAGACTCTACATAGTTAAAATGTTGAAAGATAAAGAGAAAACTTTTAAAGCATTACAGGAAAAATGACGCTGCAAATAAGAGAACCTTAATTGTATAACAACTGACTAAAACATCAGTGCAATCTAATTGAAATGTCAACAAACAAAATAATAGTGAAAGCAAAATGGCAGTGGCGAATACAGCTATCTAAACAATAATTTTAACTGTGAATAGATTGAAAATCTCACTAAAAAGCAGAGGTTCACCAACCTGGAGGTTCTCTAAGCCTTGTTTTTAGATTTTTTTTATAGAGGTTGTATCCGAGAGGCATGCCTGTTAATTAGCTCAGCTCCTATCTCCTTTTACCTTCTGGGTGGAGGAGAAGGTTGGGCTTAAACTTACAAACTTATATGGCTCACTCTTTCTTATGACAAGCAATCACCCAGGAGACTTGAAAGAGTTGCTAACTTAGAGCAAAAATGCATGCCCCACCCAGAAAATTAGAAGGATTTTAAGCATTCTATTGCAGATCTCTTATCTGCAATAAGTTAGGAAATCACTAAGGAACTGAAAGCTCTGTGTCAGAAAGTGGAGTCCAAGATAAAATATTTGAACAAAATATTATCCTAACAGTCTTATTTATACGGATTTTAAGAGTTTTGTTAAGAACCAGGAGCAGAGGTATATGCAATATATGTGGATACTTCTTTCCTGTTTCGAAACTTCATAATGCAAAGAACAAAAAACCAAAATACTTGAAAAGCAAATACTATATAGCATACATGTTGCAACTAATGAGCAAAGCTTATTCTCCTGGAAGTGATATGAAGTTATTATAGTTGAAAAAAACTGAAACATTTTATGTTTAGTAGCTTGGCTGGTTTAAGATTATATAATCAGAGTCAAGTATCAGAGTCAGTATACTGAGAATTTACTATGTGCTGCCGCTGTGTTAAACTGACCACCCATCAAGATTACAGCAGTCATACGCTTACTGACTTTATCAGACTAGCAGTATTATCATCTTGATTTTAAAAATAAATGAACTAAGACACAAAGAATCCAAGAAACTAATCCAATTGGAAATGTAGCACAGATTGAAATATGAATACTACTTCTTCTCTGATTTGAAATCACATCATTCAACTTGACACATTAACAGGCTTTTGGAATAAACTGGAGGCCCAGAGGTGTGGCAGAAAACAAACCATGGACTATGGTCTCATCTAGTGCCTCTTTTATGGGCTAAGCTGAAATGAGCAAGTGCTATGAAATGGTTTTGAACATAATAAGCTTCTATAAAAAGTGAGACTTTATTAATATAAACTATGTTAGAATTTGTAAATCCATAAAGTTTCATAACCCTCTTTGCTCATTAAGGGAGCAGCATGGATTCAAATCAATAATTTACAGTGTAGTCGGGCAATGTGGGGAGTTTTGGGTGAAGAGCCTGTCAGGGTCGGAAAGCTGAGATCAATGAAGAGCCACCAGTGCGCAGCACGACCTCGGGCAGGCCTCCTGTTGCCTGCATTGGCAAACATAGGAGCACATTACTGATCTATTTGATAGAGCTTTTATTAAGAGGCACTGATAAAAAGTAATTATAAAGCACTTTGAAAGTAGTATTGTACGTAAATCTAGCATAGTTCATGAATTTTGCCACTACATTTCTATACATAGAACTTTTGAAATCATAGAATTTGAACTTGAAAATCTTGGAAATTGATTATATGGATTGAGAGAGGCTGTGGACTAAGTCTTAGAGCGCTGCACTAATTTTTAAAGCTGTGTCTTTACCTTTGCAATGATTGGGTCAACAATTAACTTTGATTAGGCATCAACTGAGCCTTCCAATAAGCCGATAGAAATTAGTAGCACAATTTTGTTAGCTATTGTTTGTGTGTTTGTATTCTCTTCCTTCTACTTAATTTTTAAATCAAATTTGCATGTCTATATCTGTTAATCTGTGCACTTACTTTGAAGATAACAATGCAGAATACAACAACCATTGTTAATTTCCTGTTATCTTGTTTTGAAGTTCTGTATCATTTTGTTGTTTTATTATTCTTTTTAAAAGAATTAAAGGGGGCCAGGGAGATGGCTCAGTAGAATAAGCACTTCCCTGGCAAGTGCAAGGGTCTGAGTTCAATCCCTGGTTCCACCAAAAAAAAAAAAACAAACAAAAAAATAAAAGAATTAAAAATTTACTTTGCATTGAATATCCCACAAGTATCTGTCCTATACCCCATCTCATCACATGTTTCACAGAATTGAAAGGAAAACGTTGCAGTCACACTACACAATGGTTTCTATGTACACAGTAGAGCAAACCAAGCTATTAAGCTTGTAAGAATATAATTATGGATGAAAATATTGGCTGGTAAAATTTTAATGATCGTGCATAATGAGCAAATTATACTTTGAAATGTAGTTTTCTGTTAATTTTCTACAATCCAGATGACAACACTGCCAAAGATTTTTTACAAACAGTTGTGGTATCTGGGATAGCTGTAACTCTGGATCACAGGAATCATTTATTTTATTATATTTGATCCCCAGAGCAACTGGAACACCGAGCTAGTATTATTATTATTATTTGGAAAAATGAATCATCTAAAGTTTTTCCATGTAGGTCTCATCTAAAGGAGCACAGAATTCAGCTTTGAAGATAGAGTGTGTCAGCATTGTTTGTTAATATCTACGTTTTATCTGTTAACAGAATTCTATGGTGCTTCTATCAATTCTGTTTTATCCTCTACTCCTGATTCTTAAAGCATAGTCTTGGAACAGTAGCGGCAGCAGCACTGATTTGCAACTTATAAATGCCAACTTGCCGGCCCCAACCAAGACTCACTAAATGAGAAAGAGTTTCAGTAAATCCTGAACATCACAGTGATGCAAACGAATAACTGAAAACCACTGTCAGGGAGCAACCGAAGCTCCCATTTTTGATTCATTCAACACGCATGTGAAGCACTCACCAGATGCTATGCAGAGTGGTTTGGAGAGTGTGATTTTGGCTTCACCATTGAACCTCATGCGTCCTGGACAGTTTCTTTCATTGGGCTATCCAGTAAGGAAAACAAGATTTTTAAAACTTTCTTTAAATGTGTTTGTTACAGGGTCTCAGTACGCAGCTTGGACTCTGAGTGATCCCCCGTCTCAGCATCCCCGGCATTGCAGACATGTGCCACCATGCCCAGACTCAGTTGGCCAGCTCAGCATGCCCTGGGGCAGGGCTGGTGCAGCGGGTGGTGCTGGGGGTGGAACCCAGATCCCTGAGCTTGCCAAAGCAGGAGCTTAGTCTGCTGAACTATCTTGCCAGTTCAAAAATGAGATTTTGTTGTTAATTGGAACAGTTAGACTATGTGTGCTGCTACATTTTAGTTAGACATCACAGAGAAATAACAAGGTACAGTTAAAATATAGGTTGAGATTTTATCTGAAGTTAGAGATTCTACAAGATTCTGTGACTCTACATGCATATTTTTTCATGTTCTTCATTTGCACACACTGATGCTACTTTTTAATGGATCATACATGAAATAGCATGATCATAAATAATGCAGGATGCATTTCATGAAGATTATTCAATTTTTTCCTTTTTCTCTTTTCTGAGCGGTTTTCTTATATTTCAATTTATTATTAGTTCTCATCATGTAAAAAAAGTTTTCATAAGGAAAAAATGTGTGTTGTTCTAATTCCTATAACTAGCATTCTGTGCTAGTGAACTCGAATAGCCTTTTGTACTAATATATATTAGGTAACTTACCTCATAGCAATAGTACAAAAACATAATAATCCTCCCGAATCATGACAGCACTGTATGCACGCTCTGTGTACCCGGAGTCAAATTCGTGCTTGGTGTCATTCCTCGCTCCATTCCCATCCTGACAATAACCCGCAGCGTGTTCTTTACTGCGATGTATGTCACTGTGATACTGAGTAGGAAAGCACGACTGCTGGGTTTCCCGGGGCCCTGCTCAGAGAAGCCCTCTGCTCTGCCTGCTGCTTCCTGGCACCTGTGCACATGTGGGGCTGGGCTCTGACTTGTATTGGAGAGGGAGTGTGTGCTTTTCAAAATTCCAACCCATACATTTTTATCATAGCTTCAACACACTTCTTCAGAAATTGTGAATGGGTTTTAAATCTTCAACTAAGTCTGCCTTCCATGGGACTTCTCATAGGAAAAAATGGATTCGGATGTCTTTTTGCAGCAATGTTTAGTTGTCAAAAACTGGCTTTCTTCTTCTGGCTATTTGGTTTTAAGATTATGGCACTGTGGAGGATTTATGTATAGAAATTAGTGTATGTACCACTGAAATATTTTCAATACTTTACATTTAATGTGAACATTTTTTGTCTCTGAAGAGAACATCGGTAGCTTTAATTAAATCCCCAAAGTGTCAGTGGTTTAAAATATTTAAGAAGAAGAATTGCTTATAGTTAAGATGTTAAAATATTATCTACATATACATTAGTAGAAATTAATTTATGAAAATTTTGACAGTGACTTTCATAGAGGAAATGAATAATTTTAGAATCTTAATTCGTAACGTAAATGACCTGAAAAATGCACTGAAGAAAAATATTGGTGGTCTAGTTTCCCAATTTCAATTACAAATGGAGAGGAAGCAACATTGCCCTGATGCATCTCACATACTTACTACTTTCAGCCTAAACACTGATTCTCCAGTCTGCCTCGCTCCCACAGAAATGGGGCAGAAAAAAAAATAAAGATGAGTTGTGCATGTTTTTCTAAGGCACTTTTTAATCCTTCCATGTTCTACAATAAAAATAATAGATGAATATAGTATTGTATGGCAACCTGGCATGGAAATGGCACAGACATGAATTTTGAGGTCATCTCACCTGCCAAGAAATCATGACTAGGTGACATGGTAGAGCCGGGGTGAGATAACACATGCACCTACCTCAGAGACAAAATTTAAGGAAGCACTCCACACCTCAGAAGTCAAGATTAGAATTTAGTTAAATATTTTAAAAATAAATATCAGAATTTTAAGTAAGGCTCAATCTGACCCTATTCATAACTCACCTCACTTACTTACCCTTAATCCCAGTCCTAGTTATTTTTGTCTCCTGCCAAGTTTGCCAGCTTGTTCTGTTGTCAACTCAATTATCTTTTTCCTTTAAGATTTAGTGTTAGAATTGACCAAAAGAATTGCTCAAGACCTGGAAATCAGAAAGGAGCCAACAGTTATTATTACCCTAGATGTCCTTGCTCTCAGGTAGAGAGAGAGATACCCGATGACATTCAGCTCTACCCTCCCCATGCAGCCTCAGTTTTGATACCAGACACTTTCCTCATGTTTTTAAAAATGTATTTCATTGTTACATGGTCTCACTATGCAGCTCATACTCATGGTGATCCTCCTGTTTTCAGCCTCTCCAAAACTGGGATTATAGGTGTGCACCAATACATCCGGACTCTGTGGCAGGCTCAGCCTACCCTGGAGGAGGGTTGGTGTGGCATGTGATGCCGGGGATCAAACCATGGTCCCTGCACTTGCCTAAGCAGGCACTTTAGTCTGCTAAGCTATGTTGCTGGCCCTGGACACTCTCCTGCAAGCCATAAAGGCAACCATTTCCTATAAACTTCTGTAAGGTCCCCTTTCTCAAAGATACTCAGTGCTTTAGGAACTTTCTCTCTTTTTCTTTCTTTCTTTCTTTCTTTCTTTCTTTCTTTCTTTCTTTCTTTCTTTC
>NDGM011214348.1:983-15349 GCA_002564305.1 Octomys mimax | reverse complement strand
ACCGTGGTCCCTGTGGTTTGCTGAGCTTGTTCTAAGTAGGTGCTTTAGACCACTGAGCCATCTACAAAATAGTTAAAATAGATATACAGCTACTTTCTCTTTATTCAATGAGAAGAAAGATTTGTACTTATAGTGTTTGGACAGGATACCATGTCTGCATCTTAAAATATGAATAACCACTACAAAGACAATATGCAATGTATTAATTATCGAAACTGCCCTACTATTGGGTTTTGAAACTGTCTCATTGCTATTTGTTTCTCAATAAAATTAATTTTTTAAAAAAGAAAGAAATATTGTAGGTAGACAGGGTGAAGCCCCCCAGAGAATTGGTGCAGAAGATGAGAACACATGGAAACGGTGGCTGGAGAAGCATGTGAAGACTAAAACCACAATGGAGAGATTTACATACTTTCCTAAAGACTATACAAAGCTTGAGATTAGTGGTGCCCATAATCTCTTTTGAGATTTCCCATAAAAGTAAACCATTATCTGATTGGGTGGGCCATCCTCTCCCACCCACTAAGACCAGGACCAAAGACTAAAGACCACTAACACAAAAACTAAAAACAAGACTGATTAGAGATTATCGACCAAGGTTAGTGACGTCATCCATAGGCCCTTGCTACCACTGGATTAATATTACCTAAGCAACTATACTTGTAATCTTATCAGTTAATCATAATTTTGACCCATGTTGTACCCACCACACAATTTGCTCTATGAAACTTTCTTTGAGAAGTGGGTTCCCTGGCAAGCCATTGAGGAAGTGTCCTGTCTCTCAGGAGCTACTCCTCGTGCCCAATAAATGTTCCTACTCTAAAAAATAATTCAAAGAAGAACAATAAAATCCTCCCCTGAAGGATTGGTTGGAGCTCCCACCCCACAAAAAGAAAAGGATGCCGAAGCCCCTCATATCAAATGGTGTGGTTATTGGCATATAACCTATACACCTCCTCCTGGATACTTTAAATAATGCCCAGATTACAAATACAT
Source organism: Octomys mimax (assembly GCA_002564305.1). NCBI lineage: Eukaryota > Metazoa > Chordata > Mammalia > Rodentia > Octodontidae > Octomys > Octomys mimax. The sequence continues at coordinate 14,353 of NDGM011214348.1, read as the reverse complement.
CTCACACAATGAAAATGCTGAGTAAATACTTGTTACACTGCCTTGTTCCGAGAATAACGACAAGATGAAGGTTTGTACATTCAATAAAGACGCAATTTTCTTCCCAATATTTTCCATCTGAGGCACAGTATATTGAAGCCTTGGATGCAGAAGCCTGAGACACAGAAGGCTGACTGCATTTTGTGACACATGGAAATTATATTAAATTCTAATCTCACTGTCTAAAAATAAAGTTTTATTGGAACACAGCCACACTCATTTGTTTACGCGGTGTCTACGACGGCTTTCACGCTACAGTTGCAGAGCTGTGGAGCTGTGACAGGGACCATATGTCCCTCTGAGCTGAAAATATTTATTCTCCAGTCCCTTTCAGAAGAAGGCTACAATCCTTTGACCTCATCAATTACAGGACAAAGCCAGCAAGTCCAGTAGTTATAAATTGATTACTTGTTTCCTATGAGTATCAGATTATGAATGGAGATTCCATTTCTGGAAGCCCATGTTATGCCTTATAAAATATAGAAACCACTTCTATAAGAAAAGAAATGCAAGTACAGTAGAGGGTTTTATGAGCATTTACTACATGAAAACAAACACAATATGAAAACTGTGTCATAAATGTTTCTTTGGGGGATTTGCCTGTCTAGGGTCAGTCAGACTGAAGGTTTTGGTTAAGTGATCTAGGGACAGGAGAGGCCCTCTGCCTCCCTCAGTCTCCCTGTAACAGTGGCCATCTATTGTGTCATTGAGTCAGAATTACAGCCTCATCACATATGTCTAAGCCTGGGCCAGAGCAGTGCCCACATCACCTTCTCCGATGAACCCTTGCTTCCCCATGCCATCAGATGCTCATGGCTTAACTCCAATGGCTCAGTGTGTCCTCAGAGTCAAAATCACACTGACAGATGGATTTAAAAGGCCCCCAGTATCTGGGCACTGGCTGACAGTGCATTCCACATTATGCCTCCCCTAAACTCCAGGCTTCAGTGGCATCTCTTACCTCCAAGAGTCTCTGCATAGTGGTCCACTTGACATGACATGCACCCTGCCCTCCTCTCCCTCCATCCCAGCCAGCCTACCCTGACATCCACTATGCCTGGTTAACCCCTCTTTTTCTTTAGTGAAGATGAGCAATAGAAATAAATCAGACATGCATCATCTATATCCATACAGAAGCTGAAAGAAAACTGAATTACACAACCCCACACAGCAGAAGATGGGGAGTGGGAGGGACAGGTAGGAAAAGAAGGTGGAGGGAAGACAGTAATGTATCACATCAAAACTAACACCAAAAGGCAAGGTGTGACCATAAAGGGAGATGGTTTAAACACACAACATGAAAAAGAACAGGACACTAGAATTCATTAATATTCAAATATAGATAGCTTACTAAAGATACAGCCCAATTCACCAATGGGACAACTCAAATGAAGGCTCTTACTTTTATGAGAAAAGAGAAAAACATCAGTAAGTTGGGTAGATAGACTTGGCCTTAGTAATCAGCTTTGAGCAGAAAAGAGACCTAGTGCTGAGCCAGCAAAAAGAAAAACAAGAAAAAGAAACCAGAGGAGGAAGAGGAGGAGGAGGAGGAGGAGGAAACAGTCAAATCCGGAAATGTCCTCCATATCTTTAGCCCCAGAAATACAGGACCAAATGTTCCACAAAGCTTCTAAGCTTCTGGAACCCACCTCATGAGTTCCCTAACAAGGCAACCTCCCCTAAGCCTCACACAAAGGTAACTACAGCAAGAAACTCTTACAAATGAGATCAATAATAACGAGAATCAGTGGTGCCTTGAGGGAATCTCCAGGGATGAGGCTAGAGAATGGGTCTATATTTCAAAGCCTAAAGGAAGAACTGAACCCATTTATACAAACATAAACTTGGGCCTCCATACTAAAGAGAGCTTGTGGGAACCGCTGCTTCTCCCGCTGCCTCAGGCTGCATGAACGCAGATCATAAATCATGCAGTTCTGCTGGTTTCATGGGTCACCCGGCCTATTCATCACCCTGCCATCAGGAAGGGCTAGGACAGGGAAAGGAGGTCTAGGCCCCATGTGCTGCCAGGCACCCCTCCTGCCCAGCCGTGGGCTTCCCATTCTTACAGAGCTGCCCCCTTCTCTGCCCTGAGTGCTCAGGGATGCGGCGCAACTGGGAGCTGTCGAGGCCTGTGGTCTGACACCCAGTGGGTATGCAATGAGGCTCTGCTGAAAGGAAGAGCCTCGCAGAGAACACTCCCAGCAAAAACAGCATAGGACAGAAATGCTCAACCTCAAAGACGACAAATTGAAATTCACGAGCATAAGGTGGCCATACACACACACACACACACACACACACACACACACAAAGTCAAAGTCACATAACATTTTGTGACATTTTGATCAGGATGGACTACAGATACGATATTTGCTCCTGATACAACAGCACAGCTAAAAACTTCCTATTACCTAGTATTTTTTACTATACCTTCTCTGTGTTTACTTACTTTTAAGTTCATAAATATTTACCAAAGATACAGTGGCCTACAGTGTTCAGTGTAGTAAGGTGTTGTACAAGTTTATAGTCTAGGAGTAAAAGGCCATGCCATCTGGTCTAGGTGTATGACTGCCTGCACAACTGGCTTGTGTAAGTCTACTGCAGAATGCTGCTGAACAATGCATCTGAAAAAAAAAAAATATATATATATATCCCTCTGTGTGTGTATATATATATATACTGTTAGAAATATATAATAAGGATATATATTCATTGACATAATCATGTTTTATGTTTATATATACATGAGCTATACATAGATAAATCAATATGCATATATATACATATATATATTCACCAACACAAGCTGTAGCAAAATTCATCATTTATTTTCCTTATACAATGTATATAAATCTTCAAGTTGGGAAAACAACTTAGCAACTTGTATAGACACCTACAAGGCGCTATGCTTTGGCCCGCTGGCTCCAATGACGTAGCGTAGTATTCTTGGCAAGAAAGGCCATCTGCGCTGCACAGTTAGTTACTACATGTCTCCTGCAGAAAAATATTAGAAACAACCTACTTAATCAGAGAAAATGATTGGAGAAATTATTAAAGACTAACTCAATGGAATAATCATGTAAAACAATAATTACTTAAAACCTAAGAGTACAGGGAAATCTTACATGTTGCTTCTGTATCCTGCCAACTTTAGTGAATTTAATATTTCTATACACTAATAATGAACTGCCTCAGAAAGAAATTAAGAAAATAATCTCATTTACAATATAATAAAAATGCAATATTATACATTTAACCAAAGAGATATAAGACACATACATTTAAAACTACACAAAATTGAAAAAAGAAGCTGACACAGACATATATCAATGGAAAGATATCCTGGATTCAGATTTGAATAATCAATACACGAAAGTCCCCATACTACCTAAAATGATCTGCAAAGTCAATTTAATCTCTATTAAGATTCCCGTGACATCTTTCTAAACACTGAAGAATTCTAAAATCTGCATGACACCACAAAAGACTCCAAACAGCCACAGCAATCTGTGCAACAAGAACAAAGCTAGCAACAACACAGTGTGTAATTGCAAAATACATTTCAAACTGACAGTAATTAAAGTGATATGGGGCCAGCCAAATAGTTCAGCAGATTAAAGTGCCTGCAAGCAGGAGCAGGGGCTGGGGGTTCGATCCCCAGGCCTGCCATGCCAGCCCCGCCCCTGGGGTATACGGAGATGGCAATTGAGACTGGGCATGGTGGTGTGCCCCTATAATCCCAGCTCTTGGGAGGCTGTAAACAGGCAGATCACTACAAGTCCAATCTAGTGGTGAGACCCTGAACACCCTGTAGACCTTTCCCTAAAGAGGAAAAAAAAAAGTGGTATGGTACTGGCATAAAAACAGACACATCAACCAACAGAACAGAATAGAGTCTAAAACAGAATCTATGCATTTAAACTCAATTAATTTTTCGTAATGGTACGAAGAACACATGAACCACACAAAGAAATCTGAGTACATGTAGAAGACAGAAGTTGAATCCTTCTGTACACCATATATAAAAAAAACCCAATAGATTCATTTATTAAATATGAGGTATGAAACTTTAAAACCATTATAAAAAAAAAAACAGGAGAAAACTCCATGAAATTGATCTGGACAATGACTTTTTTGAGATGTGACTTCAAAAGCTACTAAACACAAAGTGAATCTCATCAAACTAAAATTTCTGCACAGCAATGAAAACCTATAGAGAAGAGACAACCTATAGATTTGGAAGAAATAACTGCAAGCCCCATATCTGATAGGAGTTTATTATACAAAATACATAAAGATTTCAACTCCTTAAGAAGAAGACACATAACCCATAAAATATTCTTTACCCATAAAATGGATAAAGAATCTAAACGGGCATTTCTCAAAAGAAGAGCTATAAATTGTTGACAGGTACCTGTACATGAAAAACTGCTCAATAGCACCAATCATCAGGGAAACGTAGACTCAATCCATAATGAGATACCATCTCACACCTGTTAGGATGGCAGTTATCAAAGAGGAGAAGGATAACAGGTGTTGCTGAAGAAGTGGAGAAAGGGGAATTCTTGCACAGTGTGGGTAGAAATATACAGCAGTAGAGATATTTTGGAAAGTGGTGTGGCAGTTCCTCATAAATTAAAAACAGAATTACCATGTGATCCAGTGTTCTGGTTTATATGGTTTATATCTGCAGGTTCCCCCAAAGCCTCATGTGCTCACAGGTGAGACTGGGAGACGTGACTGGGTCATAGAGGTGTGACATTGTCACTGGATTAGGTTGCTGATGGGTTTATAGCTGGGTGTGACATTGGGAGGTGAAGCCTAGTGGGAAGATGTAGATTGCTGGGGGAGTGGCCTGGAGGGTTTACATCCCTCCTATTCCTTTGCTCCCTGCTTCCAATCTGCCATGCCATGAGCTCTTTCTCCTCTGCCACGACACCTTGTTTTGGAGTCAGAAGCCTCCATAGTCTCTGAGCCAAAATAAATTTTTCCCACTTAAACTGTAGATGTTGGGTATTGTGTCCCAGTGACCAGAGAGTAACTAAGGCATCCAGAAATCCCACTTCCTAGTTTCTGGGCACATTCAAAGCAGCTGAGAGGGCCGGCAAGATAGCTCAGCAGACTAAAGGCCTGCTTTGGCAAGATCAGGGACCAGGGTTCAATCCATGGTCCCACAAGCTGTGCTGCCCCACTCCTGGAGAGTGCTGAGCTGGCAGCTGAGTCTGGGTGTGGTGGCACACGCCTGTGATCCCAGCATTGGGGAGGCTGAAAACAGGGAGATCAGTAGGAGTCCAAGCTGTGTAGTGAGACCCTGTACCAAATACATAAAATTAGAACCAAAAAAAAAACCACACAAAAAAAGAAGTCAAAGCTTCTGAAACCTGCATCTCTCACTGTTCACTGTAACATTCCCAATACCCAAGATGTGGAATCAACCCAAAGTTGAGTCAACTAATGAAAAAAAAATATGGTGGGTCAGGGGGCTGAGAGAGATTATTCACACTTAAGAAAGAATAAAATTCAGTCATTCTCAACACTGTGGATAAACTTGAAGGGCATTATGCTAAGTGAAATACATCAGGCAGAGAAAGCCAATTACTAAATGATCTCATTTGAGTGTGGAATCTAAGAACCGAACCCCAAGAAGCAGAGACTACAAAGACAGCTGGTCACCTAGAGGTGAGGAGGACTGGGTTAGAATGATGAAGTTAGAAGGAGTAAGATCTGAGATATTTGCACAGTATGATAACGCTGGCTAATAATATACTGTAAATTTGAATACTGTTTAGAGAGTTTTCTCACCATAAAGTGTTTTCACTACAAAAAAAAAGTGTTCTCACTACATATCCATGAAGTGATGGATACGTTATTTAGCTTGATTTAATCATAATTTCACAATATGTACATCTACCAAAATAAGACTCTATTCCTCATAAACACACATAATTATTTGTCAAAGTTTTTAAAAATTCAATTCACGAAAGAAAACTAGCAAGATGTAAAAATCTTTGTGATATGTAGTTAAATGGAGACATTTTATGTGTGACATTAAAGGCAAGCTAGAATTAAACTAGAACCCCATAAATTCCTTTTTTGTTGTTTTTTCTTTTAGTTTTTAAAGAAAATTAAAAAATAGTAGCAAAACAAAAACAATACCGAATTTCACTAAACAAAATAACAGGAATTCAACAATGGTTGTTGTAGTCTATATTGTTGGCTTCCAATGAGTTGTTCAGGTTACCACATATAAGCATACAAAGTTGGTCCAAAAAATTATAAAAATTAAAAAGGAGAAAAAAAATTAAGCATTAACTGCTCCTTTCAGTAGACCAGCAGAAATCAGTAGTACAATTATCCAAGTTTTTCATCATCTCAAGTGTTCCTTCCCTTTGAACAGATTCTTTCCCTTTCACAGTATCTTCTGTACCTTTCAGATTTTTTTTATTCTTTCAAGTTCTCACACTAGTGAGATAATATGGTGTTTACACATGCAGGTCTGATTTATGTCACTTATGAGTATGATCTCTAGTTACCCATAAAAGCTACAAGTTCATCTTTTTTATAGCTGAGTAACACTCCATTATATAAAATAACACATCTCTTTTATCCATTCCTCAGTTGATGGGCATTTGGGTGGCTTCCAAGTTTTAGCTATGACAAATTGCGCTGCTATAAACATGGGTGCACATATATTGCTGTGGTGTGATGATTTCAGTTCTTCTGGAAAGATACCCAGAAGGAGAACAGCTGGGTTGAATGGGACCTCCTAATGCTAATTTTTTGAGGAATCTCCACACTCATTTCCATGGAAAATCACACATATTTCATGTACATTTCACAGTAGCATGTGTGTCCTTCAAATGGCTAGGGGTAACTGTGAGTGGCGTTCTCACTTTATTTTTGTTTCACTATTGTCTATTGGTGAATCCCCTTAAAACTATAAACTTGTCTAATTACATTTTCTTGAACTGCAGGAAAATGGCTCCTTTCTGTATTTCTTATGCCCTATAAAATTTTCATTACTTTTTTATTGCTGAATCTAAAGCACAACTTTAAGCAGCCAAAATGAAAAAAAATTACTACTTGGGGTAAAGGATAAATGAAAGAATATTTTCTCCATTAAAAGTTAGAATATGTTTAAAACAAGTATTTTGTAAACAGTGGTAATGGCTTTAAACCAAACCATAGATCATTAAGGCAGAAGAGGCACATAAAATATAGATTTAAATTTCAAGACTTAAATTGCTACTAAAACAAGATAAAATACAATTTCACACATTATGACCGAAACCAAAGAATAAAATGGAGAAAAATTAGGTCCATACCCAATCCAAATTTAGTGACAAAACAATGCTAAGCATAAAAAATCACATAGGGAAACTGGGATAAAACAAAATATCATTTTTCCCTAAGTAAAGTCTTTTAAAAATTACTGTATTTGAAGAAATTTCAAGAGAAATGTATTCATTTAATGAATACCTGAGTTCCTACCAGGCACTATTACATGTGAACTTTTAATTTTATGTTGTTGTCGTTGCTGTTGTTGTTGTTGTATAGGCAGGGCCTCACAATGTAGCCCAGGCCAGCCTTGAACTTACTACATAGTCTAGTCTGGCCTCAAATTTATAGTGATTCTCTTTCTAAATACTGGGATTACAGGCATGCATCACCATGCCCAGTTCAATATATGTAATTTTAGAAAAGTTATCTATTTTTCTAACGTCAAAAAAATACAAGAGAGGGAAACAACATTTGAAAATCCATGTATACACTAAGACACACACACACACACACACACACACACACACAACTAGTTCACATTACTAACACCTCACACAAAGAAAACACTTTCCATCCACCTCCAGCACACAATGAACATACAACTTATTTACTAAGCCAATAACTACAGTGGGTTCAGTGGTATAAGGAATTAAAGAAATGTGCATATAAACAGCAGGCATATTCTAAAGCTAATTAAATTAGGGCTGAGGTGTAGCTCATGGGGACAGCATTTGCCTAGCATGCACAAGGCCCTGGGTTCAATCCTTAGCACCACAAAAAATTAACAAGAAAAATTATTAAGCCCAATTATGAAGCCCAATTTTGGCAGAGAGATAATTAAATTGGTTTAGTTCTTTGAGAAGAAAATGTGACTAATTATATCAAGAGTAATTAAGGCTGTAATAACAAGAGCAATAACATGTATGAATAACAAATATAAATAAGATTGCAAAAATGTATGTAACTAATTCAAAAGAAGAACAAAGAGTTTGCTTGTGTGGGTTTGGTTTTTCTCTGTTACAGATGGTACGTACAGGAGCATGCATTATATTTTTAAAAAACTAGCAGGGACCTAATATCCACTGAAGAAAAAAGGAACAGCAATAAAGGTATATTAAGCTGTGGACTATTATGGGATCATCTCAGCCATGCAGGAGCAAGAAAGAACATTTACCAAATAATGCAAAGGGAAAAGAGCAGAAAAAAATTGAACATCCATAATGACTACAACCATGTAAAAAGCCCCATACATTTAAATAAAGATGGGACTAGAATGAGAAGAGATGAAAATAATCTGGGCATTTTAACACAAGTTTATAACTCAAATTTGTAAACACTTTTGCAGGATGAGGAGACACACAGAGTGATTATACCACTTAAAGCCTGGCCTCTCAGAACTATTAAAGCAGTTTACAGGGTTCACATGCAAGAACCTGAGTTATGGTCCTACACAGCAATAAATGCCAACATTCCCCCGGCCAACAGATTCCAAGGAAGGAGTTCTGGAATCATCTACGGGGGTGTGCATACATAGTTGCTAGCACACACTGTAGACTGATTTAGCTAGGAAGCTCACAGCTGCAAGCACACCATCCCAAAATATCTCACACAGAGGTACTAGCCAGACTTCCTGAAACTGACATGGGTCTTCCAGATAACCTAGCAAGGTGGCTGAGTTTTCTAAAGCATAACAAGCTTACTCAGAAAGAAATCTTCCCATCCTCAGCAACAAGAGGCTATGAAAGCTTCCTTGGAAGAAAAAGATTTTCATCAGAAGGTGCTGGGTTAAAAGCATTTGTGCCTTTACTTCAAGAAGTCAGCAGATTTCTCAAAATCATTTTCTGAAGAACAGTGTGTTTACAAGAAGGGTCAATATTAATTGAATGGATTGAACTATTATCTCAATTCACCAGAAAGCAAGAAATGCACATTTTGTTTTCAGGGAGATATGATATAGGAGATTCTATTATAGTACCATAATCTTATGAGTATAGCGATATGACCTTATTTTCAACATATATCTCCACGGTCTAACAGATGGGCAAGTGAAAGGTAGGTAGCTGGCTGAATATCTGGATGGATGGATGGATGGATGCATGGATGGATGGATGGATGGATGGATGGATGGATGGATGCATGGATGGATGGATGGATGCATGGGATGGGATGGGATGGATGACGGATGGGTAGATGGACAAATGGATGATTGTGAGTCCTAATGCTCAACAACCTACTCTAACCACTTATCCATACCCATAGATTTCTAATATTATAATAGCAAGAACAATGCTGTTCTGAACATAATCTAAACAAGAGTAAACCAAAAGCTATCCCATGAAAAAATAAATGAATCATTTCCGAAATCAGAACTTCTGCCTTATAAATTAGACGTAAAGCTTTTAGCCAATTAATAGAGTGCAAGCAGATTACTGAAGTGCTTAACTGAGTCACTCTTCACAAGAGTAAAGATGATATTTAGTTCAAGCCAGCTATGCTGTGGGAGAGGCTGGATTTCTCAGTGTATAACCCAGGCCCAGAGACCACTGGGAATGATTTAGACAAGCAAATTCTGAGGCCCCACCAAGACCTAATGAAGCAGAAATTCTAAGGGACATGCCAGCAATCTATGTTTTTACAAGCCTTCCAGATCACTCTAAAGCTAGCTAATGTTTAGACCACTAAAGCCAGCACGTAGAAGGAGGATCCTTCACACCCTGTTTAGACCAGACTGGGAAATAGAAAGAAATAAGGAACAAAAATAAAGGAAACACAGAGACTTTCTGGATGAGACGCAGATACCATAATTCTTTTTATACTGATTTTTTTTAAGCTACATCCCCTGCAAGAACCAAGACTAGAATGTTCTGTCTCAAAATCTTAGGTACCTAGATTCCCAAGACACATGAACTAGAGACTGGTTAGTCTTAGAACTCTGGGTCAGAATCAATCACTGACTCCTGGTGCCTGCTACTTAATCTGGCAACTGCTGGTTGACTAGAAGTTGTCAGAGAAAACTCTACAAGTTTCAGGCTTCGGCTTCATCTCAGCCTCTCCAGCAGACTCAAGAACAGAGAACCATGAATATAATGGATGAAGGAACAATCTTTCCATTCTTGTAGCAATGTCCATGAGCGCATCCTGCCCAGTCTGAGTAGTTACTGCTTTCAAAGGGAATAGCAAGAAACTACTTGTTGTGCTATGAGCTACTGTGTGCTCATTTCTCATTTAACACAAGCCATATCCACTTGAAGTTGATATTTCGCCCTTATTTTTACAGATTCAGAGTACGATTTATAATCAGTTAAGTAATAGTCTTAAGGCCACACACTATTAGGTAGCATGACTTAAGTATAGATATAGAAAGGGACCTAAGAACAGTTGATGGTTAAAAGTTCACCAGCAAGAGTTCCCCAGACCCAGCATCGACTATTTGTGGTTATGAGTTACCAAATTCATGGCTATGATTTTGGAGAGGAGACAAAGCAAGATCTGCAAATGGTAAAAGCACACAGGGCAAAGTCTAGAGGAAATCAAGCGCAGGCTTCCAAAGGTCCCCTCCCAGCAGGGTCACTTTCATACAAGGTGTCGTGACACCACGCGAAAGCTCTTCCTTTGGGGGAGCTCACCACACTGTTGGCACCAAAGTGCTTCTACTGAGATCCAAAAATAAGCGCCAAGAAATATTGGCTTAGGGATATTATTAATTCATGGCTAGGAGGACAAACCCAAGAACTAGGCAACACAGGGTCAAATCTAAGCTCTTTCACTTTGGGTGCATTATTTGAATACCTTCGGAAGCTTGCAGCCACGCAGTGGGTTTTGCAGGGTTCCCACCAGTCATGGTTCAGCTGAAGCCTGAGTGTGTTCTTCAAAGGCTCCTGCTGGAAGCTTGGGCCCCAGTATGGCACTGCTGAGTGGTGGTGTGATCAGTAAGCGGAGAGGCACTGTGGGGGTCATTACTGATCCTTGTCCCAGAGCAGGCTCTGGCTTCCTATCCCAGCCCATGGTCTCTGCCTCTCACATGCATTCCTATCAGGACACCATCCACCATGCTGTCACGCAGCCTGGAAGTCCTCACCAGAGTTGAGACAAAGCCAGTCTCATCCATACTCTTAATCCTCCAGAACTGCGAGATAAATAACCCTCTTTTCTTTATAGAGCGAGCCTGCCTCAGGAGTTTCATCACAGTAATGGAAAACAAAGTTATATTCACTTCTCAGGGTTGTTATAAGGATGTACCAAGGTAACATTGGTAACACTGTGAGCAGGTGCTACACATGGCGTGTATGTCAGTGCATCTATATCACTTCATCTCCTGGGAACTAAAGATCAGCACAGTGGTAACAAAGAGGTCACTGTCATGTTTTGGGCACTGAGACATACAGTCTTTCCTCAGCTCTTGACCATCTTGTTCTTTAAGATCTTGCCCCAATAGAGTTTATACAAATCTAAGGCAGTACTGAAACACGGGGAGGGGGGAGGGTGACTCGAGAGCTCTGTGTGCATCCCACCAAAGCAGCACTCTTTCATTCAAGGGACTAAGACTGTGGAAGAAATGGAAGTTGATTTAGATAATGCGTAAAGTTCAAGGAGGGATGGAAGAGATTACAGCTAAGACCCTCGCTGTACACAGGAGAAATGAAAGCTCAGAGAAACTGAACGACTTGGCTAGGGACACGCGGACCGTCAATATCCAGACTTCCACCCACATCCAACCCATGTCCTCACCAGAAAGCATCAAAACCAATGTCCAGTTCTGTCCCATCCAGGACAATTCTCCAAATAAAGTTCTTTCCCCCAAACACTAAGTGTCCCTTTTCTCTCCTCCAGTTCCAATACTATGTCTTCCTAGGAAGAGCATTATCTGACCAGGACAACCCAAACACTCTATTTTTTTAAAGTTATTATATTACATCTATTCCTCCAGGGAAGCCAAACCATCAAACTGCTCAAATGACTTCACGGAGTTAGTCTGATTGCCAGGTAAGACACTGGATATGAGAATGCTTTGCATTTCTAAATCCCACACTGCCACAAATAAAACTGCGCTTTCTATCAATACAACCCCAAGAACAGTAAACAACTCCTTTTTTTTAACTACAAATGGACTAACAACACATTATTTTCTTATTCACTTGCTATTTCTATAACTAATTTCTCAGCTTTCATTCTTCCCTATTATAAAAGAAACAAACAAAAAACAGAGAAATCAATGAAATAAGAATGCTATTTTCTGACACCAACTCCACATGCAAACACAGCAGAATAACTGGCAGCAGATGGGTCAGTTCTCTCAACCCTCCCCCCAGGAAAATCAACCATATGGCAAGCAAAAGAGTTAAGCAAGTGTTTCACAAAGTGGGGTCCAGCCTGGTCTCTTGGCCCTGAAGGAGAAAGGACCCTGGCATTTGTAAAACCAGCAATGATGTCATTGCCAATGCTTTCTCCCAGGTCTTCCTGTCAATTAAATTATATCTAGAAAGGCAATTGAGTGTCACTGTAAAATCTGCTTCCTGTAGTTGATGAAAGCAGATGATGTTTAAAGATCACTGTCCAAGACAGTGCACGCATTCCTGTTCAATGTTAAGAGATGTCCTTAATGCCTGAGATGCTGATAACAGCAGGATAACATCCTCTCCAGCCATGCTAGAAATCAAAAAAACACTTGCACATAGACTATATCAATCAAGAAGTATTCAAATCACAGGAAGAGAGGGGCATGGTGCTGTTTGCCTCTAACCCCAGAACCCTGGCAGGCTCAGGATAGGGGATCAAAAGATCAAGCCCAGTCTAGGCAACGTAGAGAGACCCAATCTTAGGTTTTACAATATGATCAATAGTAGTGAAAGGGGGCTAGCCAAATAGCTCAGTGGACTAAAGCACTGCAAGCAGGCACAGGGGTTAGGGGTTCAATCCCCAGGCCTGCCTTGCCGGCCCCACCCCCAGAGTGCACTGAGATGGCAACTGAGACTGGGCACAGTGGTGCGTGCCTGTAATTCCAGCTCTTGGGAGGCTGTAAACAGGCAGATCACTACGAGTCCAATCTAGTA
>NDGM011214341.1:0-22019 GCA_002564305.1 Octomys mimax | reverse complement strand
CGATTTATTTACTTGTGAGAAAACCTGGTGTGGAAAAGGCTTTGCAGGTGGGGCTCACTGGGGAGCCTCCATTCATAGGGAGCTATCAAGGACTTTATAGCATAAACGGCAGCACAGGAGGGGACACATGGCAGTGAGCACGAGGCTAGCAGCCTGGCTCTGCTGCTTGTTTTCTTGAGGCCAGGACTGCTTACCCCATTTCTGGTATAGGAGGGAGTGTGAGGATTAGAGATATTACGGGGCCAGATGCAGGTGGTTGGCTGTTGATGTGCGACCCAGTGGAGCCCTGCGACTCTCACCTCCTGTCACAACAGCTATCCTTCATGGTCAGTGACTGGTCTCTGCCACAGAGACTTCCATGCCCCACTCCACAGATGAGGAATCTGAGGGTCCTGGTGGACACAAGACCACAGAGACTGATTGGTGGAGCCTGAGTTGACCCTGGGCTATCCATGCCTGTGAAGCCCGGGTGCAACAGAGGCTTATGCAGTGTAAGAACACAGTGCACATTGGCAGAAGCCAGGCTAGCTCTAGACAGGACTGGGGGAGGTAGGTGCCTTGTGCAGCCTTGCTCTGGGCCAGCACCAGCCTCCCTGTGACTCAGCTTTGGGTAAGGATGACAGGAGAGGGGGTCCTGTGGCTGGAGGCCAGGTACCCTGTAGCCATCTAGCCTTCTGTCAAAGCCTTACTTTAAAAAAAATTGACCTGGTTCAGACCCCCAGGTATGGCCTGTGCTTGGGTCCCCTGGAGCACTTGGTGAGGTAGCTTGCTGATTGCCCCCGCGAGGATTAGTGCTCCAAAGCCGCACTGCCTTCTCCCTTGCTGACCCTGGGGTGGCCAGGGCCTGCTGAGTGGGGCCCCTTTGTTACTTCAGATGAAAAGGGCATCCACCAGCCGTTCCTGAGGCTGCCCACTGTGGAAGGGTAACTTCCTGCCTGCACGCTAAGTGCTCAGATGCCTGCCAGCAGCCCATCCACCCTACAGGCTCATTACCGCCTGACCGCGGAGGAGCTGCAGAGCTGGGCAGAGACTGTCTGCGGGCTCTGGCAGCTCGGTGGATTTCAATGAGATGATCGCTTGTCATTTTTTATTAATGAGCGAGTGCCTGATTCATTATACATCTGAGGGGTGAGCCACCCCAGATGGGGAAGAAGCGCGCAGAGGCACGCAGCCGCCACGGAAAGGGTGATGTGGCCCCTGTGTGCATCTTTTCTTCCTCTTTCTTCCCGAAGGAAACGAGCAAGAAAAGGGGCCTGGCTTTGGCAGGCAAGGCTTGGGTGATGGGCTACATGTGTGATGGTGAAGTGGGGGTGGGCTGGTGGGGAGGAGAAGCAACTCTACAGAGAGCAGATGTCTAGGCAGGGGTCTGCCCAGGAGCCCTGCAGTGAACCTGGGCTGAGCCTGGGACAAGGAACATTGGTTAAACGTCTACGCCATGAACAACTGTCTCCAACAGGAGGCAATTCATCTTCCATTCTGCCGGGTTCCCCCTGTGTACTGGGTGCTGGTGACTTGGCAGTCCCTGCTGCCTGAGAGCTCCTAGCCTATGTCCATCTCACCATTGAGGTGGCCGTGTGATGTTAGAAATTCTTGGTGCCTGGTGGGTGAGACATGCGGAACAGCACCTCATGGGCTGTCTCCCGTGGGCTTTGGTGGAGTGGCGGGACCTGTGGCAGTTGGAAGCCTTGGCAGCCTGGTCCTGAGCACTTAGCTCACAGGTGGGAAGGCTGTGGTGGGCAGGTGGAGGGGGCAGGCCTGTGCCTTCTCACAGTGTTGAGGAAGTGCTCAGTGCCTTACTCATGACTGTGTGGAGCAGGCACTCCGAGATGCTAGGTGAGTGAGAAGGTGGCTGAGGAGCCAGGGAAGGTTGAGATTGGCCTGGCTGAGAGGGGCCCAGGCCTGCAGCTCCCCAGCGTGGTGCACAGCTCCTGCTGTGCTTTATGCTGTTGCAACCAGAAGGTATAGCTCACATTTCTCCTTTCTCTCTCTGAGTAGAGGAAAGCAGAGGTTCCCTAGCTGCCTTCCAGGGGCTGTGGGCGTGAAGGTGAGAGTGTGTCAGGAGGCAGCCAAGTAGCTGGCATCAGTTCTGCTACTTTCTACTGTGAGAAAACTGGAGCGAGCATTGGCTGTTCACCTTTGTGCGTGGCATCCGCTTTATAGGACTTTCTGATGACAGGAGAGTCTCGAAGTAGCCACTGGTGGGATCTGGCCCCTGAGCATGCTGCTAAGGTTTCTTGTAACTTGACCTTGTTAAAGTGGAGGGCCACTTCCTGCCTCAGTCACAGGCCGGTGGGAAGACAATATGCCTGCTGAGGGATCTAGAGGAACCACCCAGAGCCCAGGAGGCAGGAGGCCTGAACGGAATTCCTGAGTCCCTATAGGCACTTCTTCGGCTTTGTGTATTCTGTGCTGTACCCAAGCCAACGTGCCTCTGCCCGGTGCCCACACTGACTCTGGCTAAGACTCTTCTGACCCAGTCTTTGCGTGCCTCTTCCCAGCTGCATCCCCACCCCAAGCCCCATGATTACACAACCTGGGTCCCTTGCTGCTTTTATGGCAGGAGGTTGCTTTGCTTCAAGGGCTAGGACACAGTGTGAGTAACACACAGTTCTTTATTCTGTTTCAATCAAATGCTCAATGGCTTTCAGTCTGTTAATTACTAGTATTGTGTTTTTAACATTGAGGTTTAGACTGCAAAAGAACAGAAACTTAGCCACATTGTGGGTCGCCCTGGCAGTGGCGGGCTAATCTGGAAACCTACCCGTGTTATGTTACACGAATTTTTTTTAATGGGTGACAGGGCTTTGAGTGCCAAATCACTGATTTATAAAACTTCGAACTTTGGGAACACCACTCAGTTGTATAAGAGAACAGCCTGTGTGCAGGTTGACATGTCCCAGGAAAGGCACAGATAAGCCAAGCCACAGCCACAGGCGGGCGTGGCCTGGCAGAATGAGGGAGAAGAATCCTGCTTGGAAGGGGTGGAGCTCAGGAACTGAGGAAGGACCTCGGACCACAGACTGGGTGGTGGGTGCTGTGTGTGCTGTGTCTGGCGGCTTACAAGGGCCAGGGCAGGGGCCAATTTGGTAGCACATTGGCCTGTGTATGTTGGGGCGAAGGGTGGTGGTGGCTAGAGAAATAGACAGAGAATGGTGGCGGGAGCTGGACTTGGACACTACCTGCTGCCCCCAGCCGGAGCCAGCGAAGGCTCTGGGCAGGCAAGGTCTAAGTGTGGTCCTGGACGAAGAGGCTGTGCAGTCGTCCGCAGTTAGAGCTGCTTCTGGGAGCTTGGCCCCGGAAGAGGCTGGCCTGGGCTAAGAGCTTGGAGGCCAGGGCTGGCTCGGGTGTTTTGAAATTTACCTGGTGTCCCTGGTACAGGTCCCACCAGGGCCGAACCACCCAAGCCGATCAGCTCACCAGCTTTGAGGGTGGGAGTTCTGCTCTGTGAGGACTGGTATCTGGGGTGGAGGGTGGGATTTGGAAGTGGGCTTCCTGGAGGTGACTTCCATTTTGCTTCCCTAAGACAGAGGTTAGATGCAGTGTGGTCTTTGGTCCCAGGGAGGCCCATCAATTCATGGGAGGGAATTCCTATAAATCTCCCTACATTAGCTTCTTATCATTGGGACAAAAATTATCTAAATGATCAACTTTGAAGGAAAAAACAGTTATTTTGGCTCATGGTTTGGGTCCTTGGCCTCTGGCTCTGGTGCTTAGACCTATAGCGAGGCGGCATTTCAGGGCAGGAAGCACCTGGCAAAGCGTGGTTGCTCATCTCAGGGTGTTTGAGAGAGGGAAGAGAAAGAAGGGCCAGGGCCCCCAGCCCCCCTTTGAGGACAATCTCCTTTTCTCTGGGTCCCATCTCTTCAAGGTTCCACCACCTCCCTTCTGGGGACCAAGCCTTTAGCATATGGACTTTTGGGGATCCGCCAGATCCAAGCCACAGCACCTCTCAAGCCAAAGACAGTCAGCTGAGAGTCATCACTGGGCACAGGAGGCCTGACCTGGAGTGAGACCATTTTGGGACGGAGTCTCTCCTATGACTGTTCTGGGGCCCCAAAGCCACCCTTTCTATGGGTCATTCACTGCGTGGGGCTGGCCAGGGGTAGTTTTTTACATCTTGGTACAGTCCTCTTCCGGGGAAATGACAGGGAAGGGAGGGCGATGCTGTCAGGAGATTCTGCCCTGAGGGCCTCAGCCATCTCTGTCCATGAGTAGCACTGGGGATTGGGGAACCTGTACAGGGGCAGGGCAGGCTATAGTTAAGTTCAGCTTGAGCTTCCAGAATATTCGAGTGTGTGACCGCTGTACATTTGGGGGCCTGAGAATGGTCATGTGTCCTTCCTAGAGAGGAACCTTTTTGAGTTCCTCTTTGCAGGTACCTGTCAGGCTAGTGTTTGATCTCCTCCCCCCACAGTTGTCTCTTCTTCTCTGCCAGGAGGGCTCCAGCCTGCCAGCCTCTACCCCTGCTGGGCCTCACCCCTCCACCCTCTATCCTGCCTGAGGGAAAGTTTGGTTTACGTCCCCTGTTTTCTTTCTGTGGCCTTTGCGGTGTCATCTGAGGCAGTACCACCCAAGAAGGGGATCTGCTTTTTCATTTTGCTGACCCAGGAGCTTCAGGGATGAGTTTTCTGTGTAATCAACAAAGACAAACCCCTGACCCCTTTCCACCTCGTGGCCCCAGGGAGCATCTCTTTCCCCGTGTCTGGTTTCACCATCCCCACTCCATCTGTCCCAAGCTCTGAGCTGGAGATGCACTGGGTGTATATGTCCCTTGCTCCTTTTGCTGAGGTGTGGCCACAGTTCTTTGACATCCAGGAAGGACCACGGAGCCTTTTTGTGTCCCTAGGAGCCCCCTCCCAGTCTCCTGCCCCTTTTGAAGGAAGTGTGTGGTGCTCTGGAGGCCTTGGGTTGGGCTCCTAGAGGAGTGCGTCAGATGGAATGAGGCTGGGATTTAGCAATGGTCATGGAGTGTGAAGAGTGGGACAGGCAGATCAAGATTTGGGAAGGCTGGGGGTCATTTCTTCTGGAGCTGTCACCCTGGTTGGGCCTTTCCTCCTTCTCTTCCTGTTTTGGTATCGCAATCTAGCATCTTGTATTTATGTTAATTTCATTACTTAAGGATCTATCTTTTGGGGACAGATGAACTGTTCGTCACATTCTTAGTGCCTTGAGATCCAGTAGGAAAGAAGGGTACAGAACGTCACAGGGATGGGACAAGACAAAGATGACAGTGACAGTGACCCCCCTTCCCACCCTTTTATGCTTGCCCCACTCCTAACAGAAATTACAGCATCATTCCTGCTAGCATGATCTCCCAGGTGGTGGTGGCTGATCAGTGGCCGAGCCACAGACCTCCTTGCCAATGTGTAGTGAGGCTCTATCCTTTGGTTTGATTGGTGGGCCTTGCTTTCAGGGACTTGCTGTGCCCTTCTCCCCATGGGAGGGAAGGATTGTGTAGGGGGCAATTTTTCATGCCTGATCATCTTTGCATATTTAAACATGAAATTCCATTAGTGACATTTCAAGCTGGTTAGGAAAGGGGAATCCAGTTCTTCCTGTGACTCCTGCATGTGAAAGGGCCCAGTGCCACTGGGAACCACAATGGCTCTGTGACTCTTGGTGTTGACAGAGGCTGCAGGAAGCCTTCTCAAAAAGGCAGGAACAATGACTTGAGGTCAGTCCTGTCTCCTCCACAGCCTGTGCACCTTGGGCAAATCACTCTCCTTTCCTGGAGAGTGTTTCTCCCTCTTACCCAACAGGCCCTCTGGCCCTGATGGTCCCTACAATTCTACTCACAGCCCACTGTCTGGGGTCAGGAGTTTGAAGCTCCTTGACCCTGAGCTCCAGACGCTTTTATGGAACAGGTCATTGCTGATCACGGTGTCTGTAAGGCATTCACTCAGGTCTGCTCAGGGAGAACCCAAGTTACCTCCTGGCAGCTGCCTGCTCTCCGGCGAGGTACAGCCAGCCTTTGCCTTTCGGAGCCTGGGAGCGCGCCTACTCCTCAGGCCTAGCCAGGTCCTCAATGAGTCATGAGCCCCGCCTCCTGCGCAGCCACTCAAAGTTGGCTTCTGCTGTTTGCTAGCTCTGCGGAGGGCCAGACCCCGCCCACCACCTGGAGTGCTACTGCCGCCTCCTTACCAGCGCTGGGTAAGTCGAAGGCGAAAGGTTGTTTTTCCTGCCTCACTTCAAGTGGAAAGGAGGAGGCAGAAGCTATGTTTGCACAGGCCCGGCCTGCAGCTCTCTCCTCCTGCAGCCCTTCTCCTTGTCTGGTAGCTCCATCTTTGAAGCTAGCGAGAAGGAAAGCAGAGCAGGCAGAGGCAGGGGGCTCAGCGGCCGGCCCTGGATGGACTGGACGGAGTGACTGAAGAAGGGAAGCCGGGGAGGGAGGGAGGGAGGGCGAGAACTGGGGGCGCAGAGATGAGAGGAGGCGGGCAGGGGTTGGGAACAAGAAAAGGAGGCCCCGTGGAGAAACGCGGAGCGAGAAAGTTGAGTTGGAGTCGCTGAGGCTGTGGGGAGTAGCGGGGAGGGCAGTTCGCACCATCAGCCACAGGCTTCCTCCTGGCTCCGCCACCCATAGATGTGCTCCGCGTCTCTTGAACTCTCAGGGTGCCAGAGAGAACTTTGAAACTCTCATTTCTTCTGAGATCCGGCAAGAGCCAAGCTTCTGAGAGCTCAGGCCTCGCCGCTGCAATTCCCTGGTGGTCTGAGTGGCGAGGAGGACTCCAGACAAGAATCTTTATTGTCTGCCGAGCCCTGGCTCGGAGTTACTTAGAAAAACATGTGCGTTAAAACTGAGCTTCCCCGGGGACGATGCTGTTTTCACATGAGGAATGAATTTGGGGAAAGTTGACTTTCGGGGCGAAGGAAACGAAATCACATTGAAAATGAATATTCTAGAGGTTTGGTAAAAATCGAAGGCTTTCTTTCATGGGTCCTGTTATTTTTGCCATCCTCTTGAATCTTCCTTATTTGGGCTTCCGGAAGGCCCGTTCCAGCCCAGCTTCAGAGCTTTAAGGGTTCTAAAAGTGGGGAGACTTGTTCCACTGGGAGCTGATGCTGCCTGCCACAGGGTCCTTAGTGTCTCTGGTGTAGAGGAAACCTCACCTGCAGGAGGTATGTTGCTTCAACTACAGGGACAGGCAGGGGCAGGCAGGAGGTCCCCGCCCTCCTTAATTGTGTTGGCCCCTGGGTCATTTAAAAACAAATTTAAGTAGGGTGGTGAGGGCTTCCTTGATGGCTGCAGTCAGAAAATGATGGCAGTGACAAGTGCTAATGGAGAAATGGTTAGGACAGGTGGGGCAGTGTGGCTGGAAAGCCTGGGTGGCAGATAACAAGGAAACAGAGCTGCCAGCTGAATGGGTACTATGAGGGGGAATGGATCCACACAGAGCCAGCCCCATGGGCACCACAGGGAGAGGAGGAGAGGAAGGCCACTGCTCCTGGAACGTGCAGTAGGCAGGGGCCATGCTGTCAGGGCCTGGAGAGGGGGAGTTCCTGTGGTCAGGGAAGTGGGAAGGACATGACAGGTTGCCGTGTGGCTACCTTGCTGTAACTGCATGTGCAGACAGGGCTGGAGGGCCCAGGTGGAAGTGCAGTGGCTGCTGAGGAGACCCCTTCTGGACCTGGGGTTGATGAGAGTGACCTGGCCACAGGCAGCAGGGCAGTTCCACTCACTGTTTTTGAGAGCAGGGAGGGCTGTGATCAGGGGACTGGGCCTGGGACAGGGATGCTGATGCAGCCGCGTAGAGTGCGCAGCTCCGTCCCAGCCCTTTGTGGTTTTTAAACAAATCATGGTCCGTACCTCCCAAACAATTCAGGGTCCACCCCCCTTAGCCAGCCCCATCACAGATTTTTGAAGCATGAAATGAATTTTGCTGGCCCCTGCCAATAGGATCTTTTCTCTAGATAATGGATTCTATGAAATGGCTATAATCCACCCAGGTAATGAGGAAAAGCTACACCTTCTACTTGGGCCCAGCATTCCTCTTGCTGATTTATGATATATTGGTTAAAATAGTAAACTGATAGCAGTTGCAAAATCATCATCAATCACCAGCTGTGCTGCTTAAACTACAGAAAGATTTTCAGGAGTAAGGTGCTAGAGGCCAGGGAAGGAGCACTTTGGCATCCCGAAGGCATATAACATCAGTGAAATCAAATCTGTATTCTGGACACAGAAGCACAGAGTGGCTAAGGTTACTAAGAGGAAGGAAGTACAAGGAGACACATTACCCTAGGTCAGAGGATGTCCCCTCTCAGGCCCGGGACTGTTGGGCTTGTCGTGTTTTCTAGCTGGTATAGTATTCTGTTTTGTAAAGTTTTTGCATGTCTAACGTGTAAGAATGTTGGGCTAGCATATAGTACGAATTGTAAGCAAAGTCTGTAGAAAAAACTAAGTGGGAGCACAGAGCCACTGGGTGTTAGCTGGTGCTGGAGATGCTGAGTTCTTAGGGAAAAAACAGGACCGGCATTGGTTTCATACAACTGTTTAAGTTTAGCTGAGTTACTTTGTGGCTGTCATTGGCTCAAGAGAAAGCATTTTCCCCTGATGAATGAGTGAGGCAGCTGTAGCTCTCCTGGCTTGCACCTAGCTCCTTTACAGGTGGGAAACTAAGTTTTGGGAGAAGCAACAGCTTGGCCCGGGGGCTTCTATAGAATTGGTAAAAGAGATTGGAAAGTGGCCTGGCTTAGTCTGACTTACAGTAATGCCTGCCAAACTTGAACTTCACAGCTAACATTGGTTCACACTGTGCCATCTTAGTGCTGGCTTGTCATTAGAGGGTGAGGTAGAGAATCCGCAGTCCTTGACAGCCATAGCAAGACTGGGTGGATGCCACAGGCTGGCTTCTGCTGTGCTAGGAAGGCCCAGCTCCTGGAGTGACTCCTGTCTCCGCCCTTGTGGGATGTGATTTTCCATAAGCCATGGAACCTCCCTGAGCATTGTCTTCTCCCTCTGTGACACAGGGGACTTTTCCTCCTGAGCCTGCCAGGCAGCAGGCATGAGACACATGCAGCCCCCAGGCCCATCTGCAGTTTGGAAAGCAGCTGTCTGGCACCAACCTGGGTCCAGATCCTGGGCTGCACGGAAACTCAGAGTTAGACAAGAAATGCATGGGAAATCATGGGCCACTCAGGACTTCAGACATAGCCTGGAATCCCAGGATTACAAAACTGAAGAAGGTAGATCCCAGGATTTGGATGAACAGTTTGGAAAGAGCCACTTCTGCACCAGTCCATAAAGTGCCTGGTAGAAGCATGAGAACAGACAGCCTGTTCCTCACCAGGTGGAATGACGGGGCTGTACCTCTGGCTCAGGTAACTGTCCCCAAGAAACCACGGCCAGGGTCCCCAGCACAGAGGCCATAGGCACCGTCTCTCTCTAGGCCGTGGCTTCCTTCTCAAAGATAGGGCCATATCCTTGTGTGTTCTGCCTGCCTTGAGCTGGGTGGCAGATGCTGCACAGGTGTCGCTTCGCTCAGGGACTGACTGCTCCTCGGGAGCACAGGTAAAACCTTCAGGGTGGAAAGTGTGCCTTGGAACCTGACCTCACACACGCCAAGGTCCCCTCGCACCTCCCGGGCCGGGCCCTGTACCTCTGTCCTGACCCCTGGCTGGCCACACCTTGCTCTGCAGGAACTTTCCTCTCTGTGCATCAGGCTGTTGGACCGTGGGTGCTAATCACAGGCTGATCTGTGCTCTTATAGGCACGGCGACAAAGGACGTCTTTTGTTCTTGTTAGAGTAGCTAACCTCTAAATCTATTTAATACCCCTTCCCTGGTTGTCCATCATTATGACACATGATTTTCCAAAGGATTTACTATTAGTTAGCAGCACAGGGCTTTCTCCCTGGGGTAGCAGCTACTTGCAGTGAAGAAAATGCATGTTCAATGTAGCAATTTGTCTTTTTTTATATATTTATTATAAGAGTAAATGAGTTATTGTTGGAGACTTCAATATTATTGCAAATTAGGTGCCGCAGACAGAGCTGGGCCCATTTATTATGTTTCTCAGCTCCTGCAGCAAGCACACCAGTTCAGAAACCAGCTGAGAGTTCCAGCCCTTCCCAGCATGGAGAGATCCACGGATTCTGCCTCTGACCACAATGTCCTACTGTGCCAGAGGCTGAAGATAGTGGGAGCCACTTGCACAGGCAAGTGAGAGGCTCGAGGGAAACTTGAAGTTTGTCACTGTACTGCACACGTCATTGGTGGGCAGACTAGTCATGGTTGAAGTCAGAGGGCCCGGAGGAGACACTGGTATCCCCAGCTCCATGCTGTGGTCATAGAGCTGGGGTGGGGTATAGGTCAGTGTCCAGAGATGTCCCTTGGTCACACCCTTATTTCCAGGAGGCTGCAGTCCAGCCATGAACACAAAGCCTGTGTTCTGAGTTGTCATGTGTCCCCAAAGGGGCAGTGTAGTGAGGGGAGTGTACAGCCTATAGAGAGCACCCCTTAGCAGTGCCCTGGCTGAGAGCCTTCTCCTCCTGGACCTGTCTCTTAGTCACGTGCTTGGACTAGAGGTGAACAAGGGGGCTTCAGGATGCGGTGTGTGGAAACCAGACAGGTGACCAGCACCGCGGAGGCGCTTGGCTGGGCCCTGGGACACGGCCACTGATAGCCCTAGCCAAGGACATATCTGCAGGTAACAAACCAGCCGAGAGGGGAATCCCAGCTCTGTGTCACCTGCCACTTGCAAGATTGTGGGTGAGATGCTCAGGCTTGGTTCCGACCTCAGTTTCTCTTCTGTCAAAAAGGGGCTGATCATCCCTAAGCAGTGATAGGCTTTGCTGAGCTCTTCTTGCCTTGGCCATAAGCGTTGCACTGTGCCCACTCATTCAGCTACTCCCCAGCAGGCTTCGTTCCCCACACAGGCTGAACCTGAGCCCTTCTTAGCGATGTCATTTGACTACAGTAGTGAAGTCGTGTCCCCAGTCTCCCACCCAGAGAGATCCAAGGCTAAGTTTTTGGAGCCTTCTTCTCTGCGTACATGTGATCTGTAGAATGCGGCATATACACACGTTACAGAATGTGATAATACACGTTTGGGGGAGGATAACATTTCTGTGGACCAGCCCCTTGTCACCAAAGTCCTTCTGTAGCTGCGGTTCTCAAGCTCTTTGATTTTGGACCCTTTTACAGAGCCACGTTAGTAAGGTCTCCAGCAAGCTTCTTGCAGTGGCATCTGTTGATATTTACCATTTTAGAAGTGACAACAGAAATATAAAGGATAGTTTAAATGCATTTAAAAATAATTAAACCATTTTTGGTTAAACAAAATAGCCTATTTTGTGAAAAATAGTTTCCAAAATAACAACAGAAGTTTGGAAAGAAGGCGTTCTTTCCCAGTGGCTCACCTCTTTTTCCTGTCTGCCATGGAGGAGGTGGCATTCTGCCATCTTTTCCGTGACCATTTGCCTCAAAGCCTCCAGCCTTGCTTACTGTTCACATTGCAGAGAAGAGTGGAAAAAGGTGGGTACTGTCTTTGTGGAGTTCGACTCTGTAGAAACCCTGACAGTTGCTCTGGGGAAGCGTTCCCACCCTCAGACTGTACTTTGTTTTCTGTTTTAATGCTTGTAGGATGTTTCTGACCTTCCCACCTAAGGCTGAGCCAGGAATACCCATCCAGCCACCTCAGGCTCCCTGGGCTGCTTCATAGAACTCTGCCCCCCTAGCACCTGTCCCGCCTCCATCACTGTAACAAGGGACCTGGGTAAAAGCTGTGTTGTTTGCAGCCTGTCACCACTGACTGACAGCATGTTCTTACTTTTCCCTGTTAGGGTGGGAAATGTGTGGGATGGTCCTGAAAGGGTGGGGAAACCCTGCCCAAGTCACACAGGACATTGTTGGCAGAGCCACATGTCTGGAATCTGCTCCAGAAAGTCGCTGCTGCTCCAAGGATGGGGTGCTTCTGTCTCTCGGGGCCACGCCCATCCGTCAGACACTTGGCTTCTGCCTTTTTGTCCTCCCTGCAGTAGGCTCCAGGCTACGTACTGGCTGCGGCCCCAGCTGGCCTAAGTGACAGTATTCCAAGGTGCCTCCTGGCCAACAGAGCCGGGTTTGTGAGGGCCGGCGGGCGGGCCTGCGCAAGCTCCCTGTTTGCCTTGGCCTTGACCTGCCTTCTCAAACAGTTGGCCTGCATGTTTCAAAAGCTGGTTGGTGTGTTTTGAAACTTTATTTTTTCAAAGACCAAAATTCCTGGACCCATAGCAAGAGGGGATGAAAGCTGTAATAATAATCAAGAGCACCAGTAGCCAAGGCAGAGTGGTGGACATTTGGCAATACTGAAAGTCATCACACAGTGATGCGACTCACCCACCGGGAGAAAGGCTGATGGAGCTGGGACTTAGGGAGGCTGAGGCTGCTGTCCATCTGTGCGTGGAGCTCAGACCAGGCTGACTTCTCCCTGCGTCAGCGTTTGGGGGAAGACAGATGTGCCTGGACGGGGGCCTCGCTCCCCTCTCCGAGTGTGTGCAGGTGACATCTATCATCTGTGACCTGTAGCGTTTCTACTTGTTGTTTATAGTCTCTTGGCATGCATTGTTTTCTCAAGGCTGAAATATAGCACGATAATGAGGTATCTCTCTGCTCAAGAGGATGCAGGCAGCTCGGAAAGACGCCTCGGCAGCATGCTGACTAGTTTGTCAACAGCTGCATGTGGTGGCAGCTGCTGTCCTGGCAGAGAAGAAAAAGGAGCTTAAGATGCTGAGAGAGCACAGTGTGGCAGGGTGGAAGTTGTGGGCCTGGTGCCTGAAAATCTCAGCGTAGCCAAAGGTCAGCGCTGTGGGTGACTTGGGTGTTAGGGATATTTATCTGTGCAATGGTTGAACCAGGTGCCTTGTAGTTCCAGGAGGAATGGCCCAGGGCTGTCCCAAACAGACCTGGATTAGCCTCCTAACTTCTCAGGCATTTCCCACCAGGGCTATCTGCTCCCAGAACCTGTTTCTTCATCTGTAAAATGGTCAGGTAATCTTTCCTGTACAGGTGTTACGAGGCCCAGTGGCCTGGGTAAAAGGCAGGAGGGAGCTTGTTGGTGGCGCCTGTGCCTGGCACAGGGCTGTCCTTGTCTCTGTAGATTCCCTTCCTGAGCTGAGGGCCTACAGATGGGCCGCATCTGTCTATCTGATGTCTGGGCAGATTAGAACAGTCTTCAGTTGGTTCTGGAACTAACAGGCAAGGTATGGACTAGAAGGCTAGCAAGTAGACCGCGTCAAGAAGGAAAAGCTAAAACGTGACTTCAAGCATGTCATCTTGTGTCCTGGACATTAGAGGGACAAAGTTTTGCTCACTTGAAGGAGGGCATATAGGGAAGGAACTAAAGGCCCAAAGCTGTTTTCTTGTGGGGAAGCAGTCATGAGGATAGGTGTGGGAAGGCTGGCTTGGAAGGATTTGTGGAAAAGTTGCAGCTTCTTATGGGGATGGAGCCCTGCTGTGATGATGACAGGGTGATCACAGCAGTCCCCGCCTGCTGCCCAGGCCTCTGCAGCCCCTGCTTCCCCTTTCCTCCTCAAGACACCCCTATATCTGTTATTACCGATGGATTCTGGGCCATCAGCCCCTCCAAATCCCAGGACAATTCTAATGGGATTCTCTAAGCTGGGAGTGAAATTCACACGGAAGGCAAAATAACGCCAAAGAGCTTTAGCAAAAGATGCCAGTAGTGTGTTTATGGGGGATGGTCTACCCTACCAGCTATCAAACCACATTATGAAGCAGACTGGACTGAAATAGTGTTGAAGAGAGTAGAAAGTCCAGAGAGATAAAAGTACATTTGGGAATTTAACCAGCTTTTAATGAGGACAGTAGTTCAAATCAGATGGCTTTTAGTTGGTCGTTGTCTTAGTCCATTTTCTGTTGCTGTGACAGAATACCATGGACTAGGTGATTTATAAAAAGGTAGAAGTTTATTTGGCTTGTGGTTCCAGAGGCCAGGATGTCCAAGCTTTGTGGATGAGAGCTATGTTCTGAGTCTGACTTGTCAGAAGGCAGCGTATAGGGAGGGAATGTGAGGGAGGAAGGGGCTTGGACTCCTTTTGTAGCTAACCCAGGGCCTTAATCCATGAGTGAGGATGGAACTCTCGTGACCTAACCACTCACTGAAAGTTCCCCCCGAACGGTAGCGATTCAATTTCAACACGAGTGTCAGGAAGCATTCAAACCATACCTATGGTGTTAAGACAGTTGGTTACATGGGAAAAGTTATGGCATACCAGATATACCTGACACGAATGAAGTCAAACTAATCCCCAAGAACTGGATTTTTAACAAAAATAAATTTTGACAGCATGTTCCTCCTTCAGTCAGTCATTTCAGTAGCTATGCCTTGCCCTAGAGCTCATAGGTGTAGGCCCGTGGGTAAAGATGAATGAGATCAACTTCTTCCAGGAGGAAGACATGAAAATTACTTCACATGTGTACTGGAGGAATGAGTGGGGGTGCAGCATTTGGGGGAGGCTTTCCTTATGAGGACCTGTAACTGGCGGTTGGTGACCAAGGGGTGCAAGGGGACCAGGTAGCAGACATGGTGCATCTGTGGGGGCCTTTCTCCCCAGGGTCTCTGTGCTGGCTCACAGTCCACTGGCCTACAGGTAGAAACAAGGCCAAGCTGGCCTGGGTTGAGGTTGAGTACCTGAGGCCCGGGCCGTGGTCTTTCTCTCATTGAGTAAGACATAGGGATGCATCTGGTTTGTATGGCCCCTTCTATGACCCTGTGCATGATGGTAGAGTCATTATTTGATATCTTTTTGGTTAGAGGTCCCTCCAATTGAATAAGTGCTCATGAACTGAACTGGCTGTCCTCATGACAGCTGGTAGTATGCTGGAGGCAAGAGGTTGGTAAAGACTCAACAAGAGATGAGTCTGTGGCCTGGCTGGCAGGAGAGGCAGATCCCACGGGTCCACCCAGTGCTGCCACCCTGGTCTTTCCTGAGGCTCTCACAGGCCCTGTGTGCGGGCCCATTCTCAGCTCAGCCACTGTGCTGCCTCAGCCTGACCTCCCCAGACTAGACTGCAGTCCTAAAGCTTAAACCCTTATTGATTTCTCCAGATCCTCACAGGGAGTCTCTGGAGAAAATCTTCCTTTGAGGAAATGCTTCTGATATGGTTTAAGATGGTGCTATTTCCTTTTTAAAAAAGAGTTACAGTGTTCCATGGGAATGTAATAAACTGTATTAGTTCATTCTCTTTTGCCATAACAAAGTACCCAGGTAACTTATGGAGAAAGGAGGTCTACTGAGCTCACATTTCAGAGGCTGAAAGTCCTGTTGGTTTGGCCTCTGCTGAGGGCCTCATGACACATGGGAGAGAAGGGTGCCGTGGAAACAGAAAGCTGGAGAGGGGTTCGGGCATCAGGCTTGCTCTTTCAGCACAGCCCTCCTTCTCGGGAATAGCTGTCCCACTCACAGGGACCAGCATCATCCGTACCAGTGGCAAGGTTAAACTGCACCCTTAAAGGTCTCACCGCCTCCCAGCCTCACTGAGGACCTCGCTTCCCGCACAAGATCCTCCGGCCACATCCAGACCAGAGGACATGCACACAGATGCGTGCGTGCGTGCGTCTTTCGTGCGGAGCTTGATCACTTTTGGCCACTTGCGTTTGCCTGTGGCTCCACAGGACACAGGGACCATGAGAACCGTGCTCCTGCCTGCTGAGACCTTTACCTGGTTGTGTTCACCTTTTGTTCTTTATAGAAATGGAAGTACGCAGCAATGTGTGTGCTTTTGTGTCTGGCTTCCTTCGTACGGTTCAGGGATTCAGTCATGTTGTTACATGTAGTTGCGGTTGGTTTGTTCTCATTGTTGAACAGTATTTGTTCCTTTTTGTGAATATAGCGTAATATGCTGATCTGTTCTAATGTTGATGTACATTTGGGCTGTTTCCAGTTTGGAGTTGCTCAGTGCTGCTTGCAGACATCCGTATTCAGTCTGGTATGTTTGCGCATCTCCTGGGATTACACCTAGGTGTGGGTCTGCTGGATCTTAGGGCATGTGTGTGGGCAGCTTTGACACATGTTGATCATTGTCCAAAGGACTTGTGTCAGTTGTCTCAGTTTTGATACTGAAATATACCATGAAAAATTGTTTATTCTGAAAGAAAAGCCACTTTTATATTAATATTTGAGAAAAATTGTTCAGATTAGGATGGATAATTTAAGTTGTGGTGGAGCCTGGATCCCTGATAGGAAAATTTAAAATGTTGAACTTTAGAGGGTTTTTTTTTTTTTTTTTTTTTTTGTACCAGGGATTGAACTCAGACAGTTGTCAGGCAAGCGCTTATTCTACTGAGACATCTCCCCGACCCCCAAAATTTTGAACTTTAGAAAAATAGACCTGGGCTGGAGAGAGAGCTCAGCAGTATAAGCGCCTGCCTGGCCATTGCAAGGATCCAGGTCTGATTCGCAGTACCTCATGCCATGCCAGCCCCGGGACCCCAGGTGTACCTTGCTGGCCACCCAAACCAGGCGCAGTGGCGCATACCTATAATTCCAGCACTGGGGAGGCTGAAACAGTAGGATCACTATGAGTCTGAACTGCGTAGCAAGACTCTGTACCAAATAAATAAACAAACAGAAAAATAGATTTGTAAGAATTTTCTCTTATGCAAGGGCTCACCTGTTTGTCCTCCCTTTAGCCACAAATATTCGCAGTTTACAGACTAAGAAGAAATAAAGATAGTCCTTTTCCCCTTCTAGATATCACCATCAGATATATTAGCGATTTCTTGTTGCCAGTAGTAGCTGTAACTGAGGAAGCCTATCTCTTCATACAAATAATTAGCTCTAAGAAGGGCTGCCTATGCAGAATCATGGTTGCAGTAAAATCATTTTATGATGTTTAAAGACTCGGTTGAATAAGGAAGAAAGTTTAAATTAATGCCCAGCTATGGACTGAGACAGTCTGAATCCACTAAAATGACACTTATGAAGAATCTTAAAGGTATAGTACAATGTTCAAAGGAAAAAGCAGAATGCAAAATTACATATACAATATGAAACTTATTTCTAAAACTTGTATGTTATAGTAAAAAGGAAAAAAAGCCATTTAGTTTAATTTTCTGTATTAAAAAAGAATCTTCCTTCTGCTTGGAGCCAGTCAAGGTCTCACCCCTTCTTTTCCAGTCCGACCCGCTCTGCCCTCTGGCAGCCACGGTGGAAGCAGTGTGTGCCCGCCAGCACTGCCCACCCTGGGCACTCGGGTGTTGCTGGCTTCCTTGGACTGGGCCTGGGGCTGCTGTCAGCTGGTGGGTCTCGGTAGTGAGTCTGTTTTCTGGCCACAGAGGACAGGAACTTCACTTTCTGCAGCCTCTGCAGTCGCCTCCTACCTGCGGGACCTTGCCGTGGCAGGCTATGGCTTAGGTGAGGACCTCAGGTTGCCACTGCCAGCCCCCAGGAGTTCCATGGTCATGCAGAAGTGCAGAAGGCCTGGTGCTGGTGCGGCCTCCTAGCAGGCAGAGCTGTGTGTTGGGAGGGAGCTTGCGTCAGCTGCAGCCAGGTCTGGAGGGGCTGTGGGCCTCGCCTTGCTGAGTGGTGTTTGGGCCATGAGTGATGGGGGTTCAGGTTTCCATGTTATAGCTCCCATACTGGAGGAGTGGAGTGAACCCCAGAGCAGCTGTGGGGGGACCTGTTAGGAGGCTCTTGCAGGTTCTTTCCAGGTGGGGCTAGGGCGGATCCAGGACAGGGCACTGGCCCATCCAGGCCTGGGGAGCAGGTTGTGTCAACAGTGGTGGATGGCATGGCAGCCAGGCCCTGGTGGGCTGGGCGGGGCTCTTGGTGCCCCACAGCCACTTGCCTGCCTTGGCTTCAGTTCTGCCATGGGCTAGACGCCTGTGTGAATCTCAGGCTGGAGTCCCTTAATGGCTGGGTTGTCACCTTGCACTAAGCCATAATTACTACTTAAGAGTTTGCAGATGAAAACCAGCAGATTCCAATTCAGCATGTTAAACTCTGTTTGCACGCGCCTGATCTAATGAGGAGCCCTTACCGTGAGTGCTGTGTGCATGGGAGGGGAACCCTGCTGGCGGCAGACAAGCAGGCCATTTCCTTCAGCGTCCAGCCCCGCCGCTATCCAAAGCTGTGGTTCAGCATTTGGGATTTTCAGTGTTGGTTAAAATACCCTTGTGGAAGAGTGTGTATGTATCTTCATATTTCTGCATAGTGGGCAGGAGGTGAGCGTGGGACCAAGTTGGTGTTACCTGGTGTCTGTTCAAGCTCCCCTTTTCTGTCTCTGTGCGTGGTATTGAACTGGCAACATGTGTCTGGCTTCATGCCTTCCACTGGGGGTTTTCGTTAATGACCCGGGTGTAAGGGCTGTAAAAGCAGAACATTTCTCTATGTAAGGAGGCAGTGGTGAGTAGCGGCCAGTTTTGTTTCCACCATCCAGACGCTTCGTTTCCTCTCTGTTTGCATGAATTTCTAGTGAGCAGCAATCAGGGCTTTGCTCATTTGGAATTCTAATTTAGCACACTGTGCAAATTACTCAATTTCTTTTTGTTCAAGTTTCAAGCAGGGCTCTAAGCTCCCCCATCTTTTTAGCCAGCGCTCTAGCACAAGGCTTTGTCCTGCTGTCCCAAGTCTCCCTCCTGGTAGATACCCTCCTTCTTCTCCCTTTCTCCCCTCAAACACCAGCAGTCTCTACAGTTCCTCTACCACGTCTCAGTCCCCAGCTGTGCCCTCAGAAGGGTAAGGTAGGTCACTTCTGTGGTCATTAACAAACACACACAAACCTTGCTTTGCTCCACTGAGAGGCAAAGCTGTGGTTCTTCTGTCTGTGTCTTGGAACACCCCAGATATTAAGAAAGAAAGCCAGAAAACACAGCTCGGGACTAGGATAGAACAATTGTACTTGCTTATGAGAAATGATCAGTGTGCATCCCCTGGCTTCAGTATGTCTTTCTTAAGCAAAATTATGACTTTAACTGGTTTTTGATATTGAAACCTTGGTACTTGGAGCTTAATTTGAAGTGTGGAGTAATTGTCTTCAGCAGTCACACACAGGACTCAGCACAACTTCTACACAACTACATGGATGGAAACACAAATATTTACCCCCAGGGGGCAAACCGTGAAGTACGTGTGTGTCTCGCCATACTTTGAAGGCAGCACTTCACGCAGTGCCTTAGTTTCCAAATCTATAAAATGAGGCTGAGTCACTAACTTTATAGGATCGTTAGTGGGTTTAAGGAAAGTCATATAAAGCATTGGATATTTGTCAGGCAAGCGGAGGTTCCCAGATCTGATGAATGGGATCAGGAAAGACATCTCATAGATGGCCCAGCGGCCCTGCTCCCAGCACCGCAGCGCGACTGACACAGCGCCTAAGTTACCTCCACCACAGCCAAGACCACAGCACAGGGTCTCCCAGAAACCTTCTCTATTTTCAGAGGAGCCCAGCAAAGGGAACAGTGCAAGTCCCCATGACGTGTCACTCACAGGGGAGGGTGAAGGTAGCAGAGTGGTGCTCAGAATGGCACACGCAGCAGGCGGACAGGGCCCCTGGTTTCACCCCGGGGCCTGCAGCCACCAGCCTCAGGCTTCCCTTGGCCTCCGTTTGCCTGCCTGTGAGCAAAGAACCAGCGATTCTGAAATTTCTCAGGAAGAGGGAGGGAGGTAAAGCCAGACAAGGAGCAGGGGCCCAGTGAGGAGTCCTTGGGTACTGAGATGTCTCTGCGAGCCTTGTTTGTCAGGGACTTGGGCTCCCGTGGCCAATCAGGCTGCTCGTTTGGGGCTCTGCTTCAACCATTCTCTGCTTGTTCTCACCTCCAGGGCCATGAGACCTGGCCTGGCTCCAGTCTGGTCTTCATTGAGTCTTTCCTTTTTCCACATTACAGTTAAATCAATTAAAGAATAATTAACATGCAGCCAAGCTCACCCTTGTGAGGAGCGTGGCTGTGACCAACATATATATTTGTGTAAATGCCGCTGCCACCACCATCTGATTCAAAAAATTTCAGTCTCCCCAAAATGCCCATCCTGTTCTCTGCCCCACTGCTCCTGGCAGCCTCTGTTATATCTCCTGCCCCTTTCATTTGGCCTTTTCTAGGATAACATATAAATGGCATCATAGAGTATGTTTAGCTGGGGTTTTTGAGGGCGGAAAGAACAGGGTCCCCTCAATCCTAACGGGGAAACTAGTTATGTTTGTACCTGCTCTAATTAAAGTGCATGCTTCTGTCAGGCCTAGGGGAATGACCTCGTCAAAGCTTTGTGTGGTTAAGGAGACCATGATGTTTACAAATTTTTGTATATTTCTTACATGCACTCCTGAAATTTCTCTCTCTCTCTCTCTCTCTCTCTCTCTCTCTCTCTCTCTCTCTCTCTCGTATACAGAATCGAACTCAGGGCCTTGGGCTTGCCAGGCAAGCACTTATTCCACTAAGCTATCTCCCCAACCCTCCCTATAATTGTTTGAGGAGGGGAGGTTTGTGGTGGTCAAAGCTCAGAAAGGTACAATAGCTCACCAAGATCACACAGCTGAAATCTGAGTCCAGTTGTATTATCCTCAGTATTCCCTATGGTTTTGAGCTGAATCCTAATGGATGATACTTAGCCTCCAGGGAAGGCTCTGGCCTCTGGGGTGAGGTAAGAGAGTGGCGAAGGTATATCAGTTTCCATGATCTATCTGGGGTGAGGTAAGAGGGTGGTGAAGGTACATCGGTTCCCATGGTCTATCACTCAAGTCTCTGTCCTTAGGGGTGACTCATTTCTAAGTAACATCATCTGTGCTCCAGATCCTTCTTAGGATGTGTGTGTGTGTTGAGACATGAGTTTTAGGTATTTACATCCTTCTTCAAAGACCACTAGCTGAGCGCAGGGCAACCCAGAAGCACGGGTACATGTTGGGGGTCATGGGCTACCTGGCCTGGGATCACAGCCACCCAGCGTGGGCTCGCCTGAGCTGGGTCACTCTTACCCTCTTCTCTGACAGCCTGTGCCCTGTCCCACAGGGACCAGAATGCCCACCTTGTGGAAGCAGGGGCCAGGCCCGTGGCATGCTGGCCTGGGCTTTGGAGGGAGTGAAGCTTCCCCAACAGTGGTGGAGTAGACAGCAAGGCCAGTGGAGGCTGAGTGCTGCGTGGGCCAGCCAAGGGGAGAGCTTGGTAGAGGACAATATCGCAGTCTTGGGACCAAGTAGCACTAAAC
Organism: Octomys mimax; assembly: GCA_002564305.1. Classification (NCBI taxonomy): domain Eukaryota; kingdom Metazoa; phylum Chordata; class Mammalia; order Rodentia; family Octodontidae; genus Octomys; species Octomys mimax. Next base: position 882 of record NDGM011214341.1, on the reverse strand, counting down.
CTTATGGGTAATGGGTTTTTCATCCCCTAGGTAATAGGAGACACCAAAAAATGAGGACATTACTTAGTGAGTCCCTCACCTCCCTGGCCCCATTCAGCAGACTCAGAGAAGGACATTGCCCAGCACAGAGTCGTGTGTGGATTTAATGGGGTTTCCAGCTAAACCTTCCATCAAATTTATGGCTGTGCCTGTCTCCTGACCTTCCCCCTCTCTCACATTCTTTTCGGAAATGAAGCTGTGTGCAGGCTGTGAGGTGTCACTTCCCCCATGGTAGAGATATACAGCTTGGGTCTGAGTTGAGCTGGTGGATTTAATCAGGCTGGGGCTCCGCAGTTCACCCCACCCCCAAGCCCAGTGACATTAGGGCAGCCACTGGAGTCCAGCCACGATAGGCAGTGCAGAGCCAGCGGGTGTTACCCTGCCAGCCGCACACCTGGGCCCACGCTCTGGCCTTTGCCTCCCTGCTGCAGCAGGGTTGACATCTGGCCCAGCTGGGTGACAAGGGAGGCCCTCAGCTCTCAGCCAGGGCTGCTGTTGGCCTTGCCACCTTTGGCTCCCTCCCTCCATCCTGGTCTTCACCCTTTGAGGTTGCAGCATCCAGTGGCTTCACCTGAATGCCCCCATCAAACGCTGTCACCCTTCAAGGTCCAGCTCAAAAGTGACAACCGGCAGGAAGCCGTCTCTGGCCTCTCCTCTCCCCTTCCCATGGCAGGCAAGGGGAGGCAGCCTGGCCTCCGCGGAGCTGCTGTCCGTCAGCCTTTGGATCCCTAGTAGACCAGAACTCCCCCAAGGCAAGCCCGTCTCTGGGCCTCCAGGTGCTTTTTTTTTTTTTTTTTTGCAGAACTAGGGATTGAACTCAGGCCCTTGTGCTTGCCAGGGAAG
>NDGM011214339.1:11125-23903 GCA_002564305.1 Octomys mimax | reverse complement strand
TTCGCCAAGCTTGTTCCAAGTAGGTGCTTTAGACCACTGAGCCATCTCGCCAGCCCCAACCATGTAGATTTAATAACCACACTCAGTAGCATAGCAAGACACAAAGTCAACACTCAAAAATTATCATCATTTTTATAGACAAACAACAAATGCACTGAGAGAGAAATTAGGGAAGCCATGCTTTTCACAATAATTTTTAAAAAGTACTTAAAAATCAGTTGCACAAAGGAAGTAAAAAACTTATGCAGTGAAAATTATAGTACTCTGAGAAAACAGATAGAAGAGGATTTCAAAAAATGAAAAAAAAAATTCATTGTTCCTTGATAGGAAGAACCAACATTATGAAAATGATCACATTTTCACAATTGTTGTAACCCCTCACTTCAATCCCAAATAAAATTCCATTAGTATGCCTCACAGATCTACACAAAACAATCCTAAAATTCATCTGGAGCCAGAAGAGACCTAGAATAGCAAAAGTATTCCTGAGAAACAAAGGAAAGGCAGGAGGCATCGCAATTCCTACTTGAAATTATACTAAACAGCTACTGTGATAAAATCAACATAGTCTTGGCAAAAAACAGACCTGAGGATCGATGAAATAGATTACAAGATGCAGAAAATACTACAAACACACTCAGCCACTTTATCTTTGACAAGGAGCCCAATCATGTTTACTGAAGCTAAGATAGTCTCTTTAATAAATAGCTCTAGAAAAACTGGCTTTCCACATGTAAAAGGCTAGTATTAGATCCATACCTATCACCATGCACAAAACTGCAGTCATAATGGGTCAAAGATTTAAATATTGAAACTAAAATTCTAAATCTCCTGGAGGAAAAAGAAGGTAGAAATCTTAAAGACATAGGTGTAGGTAGGAAGTTTATGAACAAAAGTCAAGTCATGTGGGAAATACTTCAAAGAATCAACAATTAGGATCTCATGTTTTTGAAGTTTCTGCACATCAAAAAAAATTAGCAACAAAATAAAAAGAAAACCCACAAATGCTCAAAAAATTATAGGCAATTGTCCATCTGACAAAGGCCTTCTATCTAGAACATACAAAGAATTAAAAAGTATCAGACCTCCAACATGGTCATCTGAGGTATATATACTTCACAAATGAAGAAATAAAAATTGTCAATAAATTTGGTCATTTAAAATAATGCTAAGATATAATCAGAAAAAAAAGCCTATCATCAAGAATTCAACCAATCACAAATACTGGAGGGACTTTGGGGGAAAAGTTATCCTTTCTACTATTGATAGGAGAGCAAATTAGTATTAACCACTATGGAGATCAGCATGGAGATTCCTAAAAGCTAGGGTTGGAGGTCCCATTCAATCCAGCTATTTCCCTCATAGATATTTTTTTTTCAAAAAGACCTATCATCTCATAGTTATTTATGTGCACCTGTGTTTATAGCAGTGCATTTTGTCATAGCTAACTCTTGGCAACAACCTAAATGCCCATCAACTAAGCAACAGATGACTAAAATGTAGGATTTTTACACAGTGGAGTATTACTCATCTATAAAAAGATAAATTCCAGGCTTTTATAGGTAAATGGATGCAACTAGGGACTATACTGGCAAGTGAAATAAATCAGACCTGCATGTGCAAACATTGTATTGCCTTACTAATGTTAAAACCTGAAGGTGTAAATAAATCTGAAAAGTAGAACTGATACTGTGAAAGGGAAAGAAGCTATTCAATGGGAGGGGAAAACTGGAATCAGGAAAGGACAAAGAAAAGAAGGAAAATAAATATTCATGCATATATGTATTATAGTTTGGATAATTATATTGCTGACTTCTGAGGAAGTATTGAAAGACCAAGTAACACTTAAATATTTTTTTCTTTATTTTTAATTTATTTTCTTATTTTTAATTTCTTATAACTTTTAAAAAACCAGTTTGGCAGGTTTATATCTGGTAGCATAAACAACCAATTTGAAGATAACATTATGCCATACAACAAACACTGTTGAATTCCTATTACTTTGTTTAATGAAATTTTGTGTAATTTCTAATTTTTTTACCATTTTGCATTCTTTAAGAAAACAAAAAAAGAGGTTCTATAAAACGTAGCACTATATCTGGCAGAGTAATTTTTTCTTTTTATTTTAAAAAGAATACACATTAATAAAAAGAACTTTAGAAACAATATAGTATTTTGAAAAACAAGATGGTAAGAATTCCACATGTTATATTGCATTTTGAGATCAATAGTAGCTGCTCAGATTAACAGATACAAGCACATAAAATTGGTCAAAAAATAAGCATTAACTTCCCTTTCAATAAACCTATAAAAATTAGTATAATTATCTTAACTATCATATATATATATAATCTTCCTTGTTTATTTCTTTCCTCCTTTCCCTCATTCCAGTTGTTCTTTCCTTTTGAGCAGTTTCTTTCCCTTTCACAATATCTGTTGTACCTGTTGGATTTTGTTTAGTCTCTTAGATTCTTTCACTAGGTTGACAATATGATACGATACAAAATTTAGGCTATGACCTGGGCTTTGGTGAGTGCTTTTGGCCAGATTTAAATTTCAAATAAAAACCACTAAAAGAGCTGAGTAATTTTTAAAAATATTGCTAATTATCAGAAAAAATGACTATAAAATTTAAGCTGAAGAAGTTGTGGTTATTTAAAACCACAACTTCTCAGCGCTAAAGTGAAGCTAAGTACTTTGAATCAGAACAATAGAAAATGTGGCTTGAAGTTATCTCAGGAATCAGCAAGAATGCACACTTTCCAGGTTCAGAGGAAAAAATCAGTAAAGCCTTCATGGGAGTAAAGACTCCCGGGCACCCATACTCGAGGAAATTTATTCTTTGGGATTCTTTTCACAATGCTTAGTCAACTAGACTTGCAGAGGCATCTGTAGCTATGGACCAAAGGGGCCTGGCTACTGTTCAAGTGGCAGTAGATCTTGGAAGATCCAAACAGTGTTGGTCTTAGAGGCATAGAAAATGAAAGAATTATGATGCTAGAGAAGTTTCTGCTTAGATTTCAAAGGAAAGTCTGGAAGTCAAAGCAGTGTGTTCCTCAGGGAAATCGTATGAAGCAATGGCAGTGAAGCCAAAATGTGCAGGAGAGACTCCAGAAAGCCAAAAACACTAGGGAAATGGAATGTCTGCTGAGGAAGGGGGTAGTCATGATAGAGCCATCCCAAGAAAGAGACCTTGTGGATTGTAATCAGCCATGCAGTAGGGGTCTGGCTGCCCAAGCACTTTGGAGCTCATATCTTAAAAATCTTTCCCTGGATAGTGGACATAGAGCTACACAATTTAAATTGTGCCCTGCTAGGTTATGAATAATGTCTCTACTTTTCAATTCCTCCATTTTGGAAGAAAAACATGTACCTTGTTTGAAAGTATGTTAGAAAATTTTAATTTTCTTTTTAATACTTTTTACAGGTTCTCACAACCAAGGGTTTTCCTTGAGTCTCAGAAGAAACTTGGTCTTGACCTTCTCAGCACTGCTGAAATGGTTACGAATTCAATGACTTAGAGATGGACTAAATGTAGTTGACATGAGTTAGTCGTGACTCTTTTGGGGGCTTTAGTGAAATACTATGTTAAAATCTAAAATTTCCTCCTCAATTTTCATATTTATGGAAGGTGACTGGATCATTGGGTTGCTCAGTACCTAAGTGTGCTTTGAGAAAGTGGGGCCTGGTCAGAGTCGTATCACTGAGGATGAAAACCTAGAAGACCATGCTCTTGTCCCCACCCCTCCTATCTTTCTCTGCTTCCTGGCTGCCATGGAAGGAGCAGCTGCACTCCACTCACACACTTCCATAACCCTGCTTCTGCCTCAAATCCTGCCTTCCATGAATTGAAACATGAGCCAAATAATGCTTTTTGCCTTTAAATGATATTGTGTCCCAAATATGGGGAAAGTGATTGAGATACCATGGGAATTTTCATTATCAGACCCCAGGAATCCCTCAGCCTCTGGGCATTTCCCAAACTCTGACCATCAATTCACAGAGATGAATTTACACCAGGATGTACTGCAGTGGATGTATTCTTGTATACCACAATTCCCATTATTGGCTTTTGAAGCAGTGGGAAGCTGTGTGGATGCTACACACTCAGTTATTTAGAAACTTCAGGTTTTTGAAGTCAATTGTAGGATTACAGCCTACAACAAAACAGTTCAGTGAGTAACTATTATACGTTATTAAAAGGGCAACCCTCTTAGGGCCCCTTCTGTCTCTGAGGAGTTATGACTATGCTCCATCCACATTCCCCAGTAAATCCTCTGACTCTTAAAATAATTTATTGAGATTTTGGAAACTGACCATTTTCTCACATATTATGTGAAATAATTTCACATCATACTTTTCCTTGTGGGAACATGGCTTTTAGAAATGTACAATTTTCCAGCTACATGTGATGATCCTGTGTTTGTGGTCACAGAAATGGAACATAGTCAGGCAGATGTTATTTCAGTTATGTCCAACACTATTTCATCCCAAAATATAAACTCCTTTGAAAAAAATCAATGCTTTTGTAATATAGAATCTTGCCCTTGGTATCTAAGTGAAACTCACATTTAGATAATATCTCATATGTAGTAAAAAATACTGCTTTGTGGTAGAAGCACATAAATTTTACCCTCACCTTTAGTTATTTCAAATAAACTATTTCACTTAGAGAAATCAAAACAGCTAAAAGCATTTGTGAAGCCCTTGGGAAACTTGGAGTATAATCATCAGAGGAAACTCTAATTTTCATGTCACATATTAATGCTGGTCTTTACTATCTATAGATTATTTGCCTTATACATAGCTTATTTAGAACAAAAAATTTGAATCACTTGTATTTCATAGTTTATATATTTGTATACTGGAATAGCAATTTCAAAGCAATGTAATAGACTAGTAAAAGCCACAGAAAATGAAACAAAATTAATTTCACATGAAAGAGGGTAAACAGCTGTCTCTGCATTCAGGCATTCAAGTATTCGTGTTTATTCTTATATAGGAAAGTAGAAACATAATGTTGAAAAAAATTAGATGCAATCTGGTTTTGAGGCACTTGCATCCCAGAGGAAGAGGAAACACCATACAAATAATTATACTATGTGATATTCACGGTTGACATAAGCTTCATATTCCCTAGTACACTTGCAGTACTAAAAAAAGTTATTTTTTGTTTGTTTGTTTGTTTGTTTGTTTGACACAGGGACTCATTAGGTAGTTTAGATTGGCCTCAAACTCACTATGTAGTCAAGGTTGGTCTGGACCTCATAGACATCTTTTTGCCCTGCCTCCCAGGTGCAGGGAGTCTTGGGGCATCTCATTCCTGGGTAAATCCAGTGTTTAAAGTAGTTTATTTGAATAGTGGAGGTTCAATAAACATTGGCAATATAAACATTGAGTTCCATGGAGAAATCTGGGATAGAATATGAATTTTGGAGTAACTATATACAAGCATGCTGCCCATAGAGAGAGTACAGACAGAGAAGAGAAAAAAAAGATAATGGGTGAATCTTGAGGAATCCTAACATTTAATGCTTGAGTAGAGGAGAAGAAAGCTAAAAGACAATGCCAGGAATTGCCTCTAGAGAATGGGGAAGATAAATAGGATAACACTTTGGCAGCCAAAGGTAGGGAATATTTCAAAAGACTAGGCATTAGTGTTCGCTGCTGCTTGTAAACATCAACGAACCTGTGGCTGAAGAAAAGCGCTCTTGTATTTAGAAAGAAGAAAGCCATTAGTGATTTTTTTAATGTTTAATCGCATGATGGAGTGAAGCTAGTTTTCAGTGGATTGGAAACAGAAAAACGTGAGGACGTGACATCAGCATTAAGCTATGAGTGGAGAGGAAAGAATGGTGCCATCAAATGTGTCAAGTGTTATCAATTACCATGAAAAAAAAGAGAACAAAGTACATTTAAAAATATTTATGAGGGCTGGCCATGTAGCTCAGCAGATTAAAGTGCCTACAAGCAGGCGCAGCGGCCAGGTTTCCATCCGAAGGGCTGCCTTGATAGCCCCGCCCCTGGGCGCATTGAGACGCGTTTGGTACTGGGCCTGGTAGCGTGTGCCTGTAATCCCAGCATTTGGGAGGCTGTAAACAGGAGAATCACAATGAGTCTGACCTAGTGGTGAGACCCTGACCACCCTGTAGACCATTTCCTAAAATATAGAAAAAAATATATAAATATATAAAAATAAAAATATTTACTGAGATCAAATTGTCCCTAAAATCTTGGTATATATAGAAGAACGAAAAAATAAACAAAACTAAAAATAAGAATAGCTTTCACTCATGCAATAATACGGTATAAAATGTAATGAATTGCTCTCGGACATAGAAAAGGCAAGTCTTGATTATATTTTTTTAGAAAAGAAAACAATTTTAAAGGAAAATTTACAGACACCTACAGCCTTTCTTTTTCTTCAGAGTAGAATGAGATAACCTATATTAGAGAAGTATAGCAGTGGTATAACATTATGAAGATTTATTTCTAATTTGTGTACAAGCAGATAGGCAGTTAACATTTATAAGATAACTCAGAATTCCAGCTATTCTTTTGATATCTCCCCTTTAAAACAGTGCTTCAGGGATTACTTTTGCAGTGAAAAAAAGAATAAAGGACATAATGATTTTAAATGTTTCCACATTTAACTAACTGAAAGAAGAAAAGTAACTTTCACTAAATTCCACATGTAAACCTTGTATATATCAAGGTATAAGAATAGATCCAGAAATAACTGGCAAACATTAATAACATTTATGAAAAAGTAAATTCTAGTTATAGCTTTAAACAATTCCATCTACATACCCCGATGTCTAAATATACTATACCAGTCTTAACATTATGTGATGATCACCCTAGAAATCTTAAAAAAAATCATTGTTAAGATCTGTGACTGGAAAGTCTAGTTTGTTTATTCTTCAAAAGACCACATGTGGAAGAATCACTTTCTTAAACAACACTAATTTTCACTTATTTCCTTCACTTATTTCACTTATTTCCAGAGCATAATTTCATTCACTTGATTTATGATAATATTTTTGTTCTGAATTATGTTAACAACCCAAGGTCATTAAAAAAACATGTGACCACTTTATACGATTAAAAATGTTAATTACAAAAACAAAAGAAAAATAATCTTTATTCTTATTATTCAAGAGAGTCATTTTCTTAAAATATTCATACAGCATATTCTCTTTCCGTCACTTCATGTTGTTCTTCACTGGCAGTAAGAACAATGGTCTTCTTTGTTTCACCGTGTGGCCTCATGTCAGATACATCCACAGATAAACATTTATTGGTTATATCTTTTCACATATGGTTATATCAAATACTTAAACAGTAAGTATAAACTTTTGTTGGTTATTCTCTTTAGACATTTTAATCGTATTCATCACTTGCTTCAGAATTGATAAAGTGTTTTCCATTGTTTCACCATCAATTGTTTTAAGAAAGATCAAAAACAAAGAACTCACAGGCAATCCATATAATGTCATGTTGCCACAGCATTCGTCCTGAAGACAGATTTTACTTTCTCACTAGGTAGTAGGGCTTGGTTTCAGTTTCTAGTTTTTGACCTCTTCCCTGATTTTTAACATGGTTAATACAAATTTTTGTCTTGACAAATCAGTTTTTTAGCACAACCCTTCCTATTTGAGAAGTAGAGTCAAGCTACATGACTTAGCTCACTGACACTGAAGTTACCCGCTGACTCCTCAACTATGCTGAGTGACCTTCTCTCAGTCAAAACCAACCATGTAGACTTTTCTGCAGAGAACCCACCAAGTAATGTTTTTATCCAAATACATTTCCAGGCTTATAGATTTGGCCTGCCATTGTTCTCTATCCACTGATTCAGAGTGCCAATCCTAACTGGATCCATACAGACCATGGACTGTGAAAAACACACTGCCCACTTCCTTTCAAGATCTGTAGGAATTATATTGCTTCTCTTAGTAAATATACTTGATTGAGTTGTCTCTGTGTCTTACCTGACACCTCCCACATCCCTAACATTTTTCCTGTCAAGGTTGTTCTAGAAAGTCCCTGTGGTGGTAGAAATAAAGTGAATCAGATCACATAAGTACAACAGTGACTGACAGTATGAACAAGTACCTTGTGAGAGCAATACCTGGTTACAAAGTCAGAAATCTGGCTGTAGGCCATTTAGTGGAGAATTAGCTTGAAGGAAGCACATTGGAAGCACCTACAATCAGATTCCTCAGGTTCTTGATCAGTCAAGGGCTGTGGTTTATAGATACTCCTAGGGGAGAGATTTCAAATTAAACTGGAGCAACAACAAAAACTTTCCTTCCAAAGGCAATAAAATTTGAGGTGTAGAGAAAAATTCCATCTTTAAGGGATTATCCCATTTAAAAATAACCTCTCTGTCAAAATGTATCTGCCTGTGGAAAGCCCTTACGCTGTAGTAAACCTAAACCCTTGCAGTAGTTTGTCAACTATCACTCCAGAAATTATAGTGCAACTCATGTAGTCTCTGGCTATGGAAAAGGCAAAGTTTCAGGAGGAAGCATGGCTTTGGGAGAGATAAAAATGGTGAAACTCAATGTTACTGCCCAGAGTCTTTCATGGTGACATAGTGAAGTCAAGGAACTAAAGGCATCAGAGTCTCCATGTAGATGCAGGATGATCAGAGGAGGAGAGAAAAACAATGAAACATGGCTCGAGGAAGCCATAGATGCACAGATAATAATAAATACAAAGCAAAGATTTGCCTGCTTCCCAGTTTTGTTTGGTTACAGATTTTCCTTTACATAGCATATCCCTTTTAAGTGTTGAGAGATGGCTTGTCCCTCTCATACTTCTGGCATAAAACCTCCCCCAGGAGAAAGGTGTGCACTGTGAAGGGAGTCAGGTGGGCCAGGAGCAAGGCTGCCTGTGATCATGTGATATTGGGCAAGTTGCTGAATTCCCTTGATTCTTCGGTTCCCTCATACCAAAATAAGAGAAAGTTGAATGTAAAAAGAACTCAGTGATTATTGAACCAGAATGTAGCTAATAATCAAATGTGGCCTATTGTGTTTGATATTATAAAAGAGGAGACACATATTCAGAATTAAAACACAGCCCTGCCACCATACAAAATGAGTCAGGCAGAAGACATGAACCGTAAGGATATGCACAATACTCATTTTTATGATGCAGTAATAACTATTTTATAACATAAGACTGCATCCAAGGTGGAAATAGTCTTACATTGTTAATAGTTAAGAATGTGGGTAGTGTTGCAGATTCATATGTAAACATAAAAATTGAAAAGTTATGCAATATATGTCACTTTGTTTAGAAAAATATAAAATGACTAATTTAAATTTTCAACTGAATCTTTATGTATTAATCATTCTATTATGCCATTTTCCCAGAAGAAATAGTTTTCCCTTATAGTTGAAGCTTATGCTCACATATATTTGTATACCTTACTAGATTTTCAAATTTAAGAACTTTCTGTTAATCTATAATTATGATAATTAACTTAGTAAGACCTTATAAAATAAATAAAATGAATCTGATACAGGCAAAAAAAATAAAATTAAAGAAATAAAATTCAAAGAGTGGAGGGAAGGGAAAAGAAATAGAGCTGTGCTATATACTTGTGCCAGTTTCCCCAAAGAATATAATCCTTATGTACTGTAAACATATTAATAAAAATAAAACTTTGTGAAAGCCAAAACAAATGTCAGAACTTTTGTTCTGAGGTTACTTCTTTACATAGTGCACTTTCGTTTCTCATAATTATTTTAAAAATCAATTGAAGGAAGGAAGGGTAAAAATCTCCCCTAAAATATTTCTGGGAAAGTGCATGTCAGTGGAAAAACTCTTACAAGGTGAAACATATGTGAATAATGAAAGAACACTAAATGAGACAAATTCTATGCGATATTTTGAGGGCACAATTCATGAAATTTGACTTACCAAAACATTAGCGTACCATTAGATGGTACTATATCTTCTGTCTATTTGATCACTATTCTGTGTTTGAGAACTGGTCTTCGTATTTTTGAATCTTTCTTCTATAAATATTCAAGTTAACAAAAACTAATTTATTCATTCGCAAGAAACCTTGGGAAATGAGCCAAATACCTAAGCAATTTTAATTCAGACGTAGCACATTAGTAAAACCAGCTTCATTTCACAGAAGGTTTAAGTCTTCCAACATCTGTTGCATATTACAGTACGTCTATAGTAGACTATTATAGAAGATAGAGCTAATGGGGGAACGTTAGCTCACTTACTTACTTCAAGAAAAATGTAAGTATAGTTTTTCTTTTTCAGTCCTTAGAGTTTTAAACTCATTGGTGATAGGATTTTGTTTTTCTCAAATTTGCTTTTAGCAAAATCACAAGTCACAGCTTACAAAAGAGACAGTGTCAGGGTGAAAATCAGTATCTTAATATGTACTACAATGCATACATCTTAAATGCTGGAAAGATAAATTTCACTGACTTTCACAAAGAATCATTTTTCATTTCTGATTAAATTTTCCCAACAGCACTGTTTGATTCACAGTTATCTTCCTTGATCACGAATTGGTCTCTCAGCCCTGTCCTTGGAACATGAATAACAATGATTTTTTTTTTCCAGCAACAACAGCTGCTGCCACCGTGGCTGTGAAAGCAAAAGGCAAAACTCTTAAAAGCAGCTCTCTGGCTTTTTACATTGTTTGAGAACTAAAACTAGAAGATTGCAAGATTGCATGATAAATCTACAAGACAAGCTGCACAATCTATGGGCCAGGACCCTCCGTGCAGATACAAAATCCTGAAGAAACAATACATTCAGCTATTACTTTATTCTATCATTTTATACTAACAAACTGATGATGGACCCTTTAGAAAGTGTCACTCACTCAAGCAGTGAAGTTTTGAAAAGAAGAAGGCTCCCTAAAACACTGCAGATTATACCATATGCAAGATATTGCAATCATTTTTAGTGACCTAGAATACATAGAGCAGAGGAAAAAGATGACACGTTAGTGACTTTTTTCAGTAGAAGGATAAGTGATAAAGATATTCACATTTGCATTTCAGCTTTGAATATAGTAATTATCTTTACCATGTATACCTCTTCATATTTTATGCTTAGTCAAACACTACGAGGATATAGACTCTTCTCACACTATTCAGTTTTATGTGTAGCTGTCTTAGGAGCTGCAAAACACAGTTCTATATTTTTAGTATTGATGATAAATTGTGATTTCTATCTCACCAACTGTGCTTTAACAATTATCTCAGATTCTATCATCTTACAGTGAATATTTTGGATACATGATTTACAGAACAGACAAAAGTTCTATGAAACAATGTCAAGAAAACAGCAGGAAAATACACAGCATAAATGCCTTAACCTTATCCTCATTCATATTTACTAGACAAGTGATAAATTATTGCGGTTTAAAATTCTTTTCATGTTTTAGCTTTCATTTTTGTTCCTTTCATGTTCTCCTTCCATGACCTGGCATGCTTTGTATCTACTCTCAGCTTCTTTGATTTATTTCTTCGTCTTTTGAAGAGCATATACTCAAAACCTGAATAAGATGTCAAAAGCCTGTAGATAGGAAATTATCATCGTCCTCCAGAAATGAAAATAACTCTACCATAAGATAAAAAACCTCATTACACCTAAAGCCCAATAATATTTAGTAATCCTATTGCTCTTGTTTCTTCCACTTCTTTTATATAATTTAACCACACCTGCTCCTGAGCCCATGACTCAAATATTTCATTTCAAAGTATAATAGGACCTGCTGCATGAGTGAGACCTTCTGCCACGCTCTCCAAACACTTCTAGCCCTCCGGAGCCAGCCCAAGCCCACTGTGTGAGAACTTCCACTGTGCTCTCAGGACCCCTCCAGACCCATCCCAAGCCCATGCCCTGCCAGTGTGTGGAAGAGCTTCCATGCTCCCCTGCACCCTCAAACTATAACAAACCAAAGATTGAGGAAAAGGAAAGAAAGGAGAGGAAAGGAAAGAGGAAAGGGACTCCTAGTGATGAATACAAATAGACCTGTAGCAAGATGTTTTAAATTTGTGTCTTTATTAACAACATAAATAAATCAATTTGGTTTTGTTGTGTGGGTTGTTTTTGTCTGGCTAATGGATTTCATTGCTTTCATACTAATTGGGCTGGTAGGGTGCCAGCTCCTTTAGTCTATTCATCCTTTGCATCAGTGATTTTGAAAGTGTGGGCCTTAGTCCAGTGGAAGCAGCATTGTTTGGAAATGTACCAGAAATACAAACTCTTAGGCCTGGCTCACTTCAATTTTAGCACAAAAAGTTCTGGAAGGGATTTGTGTGTGTGTGTGTGTGTGTGTGTGTGTGTGTGTGTAGGTTGGCATTTCTCATATGACAGTCCCAACAAGCTCCCCAAAAGATTCTGATTTGTACTTATACTTGAACACCATCACTCTGTACATCTATTTGTGAATTTTCTTTAGCACATTTTGTACCATGCTCTTGAACTTTTGCTTAAAATACTTCATTTCATAATTAATCTTCAGAGTGCAATCAAATGCAACTTGGTAGAAGAGGCTTCATATGGTATATGGTTTGTTTCATATATTCTCCCATAGGTTTGTCTGCTAACCAACATGCCAGCTACATGAAAATCTATTATCTCCTTTTATTGCCTCTGCAAATGGTTCTGATTGGTGGAAAACCCTGCATACCTTTCCAGGTCTGGAGTACTGCTAATGACTTTTCGAGTTTCACCTTAATCTCTCTCTCTCTCTCTCTCTCTCTCTCTCTCTCTCTCTCTC
>NDGM011214330.1:1503-15686 GCA_002564305.1 Octomys mimax | reverse complement strand
ATGTGGAGCAAATTTAGGGATTTCTGATATGCAGTGAATTATATTTCCATAAAATGTTACATATTAATATAGCATTTGATTAGTTGATTATTTCTATGTAGTTGTATACTTGCACTACTCAGTAGTAAAGTCATCATAAAATCATTACAGAATATCGTCTTCATGACAGGTAAAGGACATGGCAGGTACAGTAAGTAGGTTTTGTATGTCAGTGGAGTGACATTACACACATTCCTGGTGACTCCAAGGTCCCCAAGTTCTAGAAATCATGCAACATCTTTTTGATGAAGAGTGAGATTCATTTCATTTAAATTATTTGCAATCAACTGGTCATCTGTGGAGTATATATTTTTATAAAATTCATATTTAAAGATAAAATAGGTATGTTTTAACAAGAAAACTCTATCATCTTTTATAGTACTAGGATTTATATCTTTTAAAATTTTACAGGCAATACCCTTCAGAAAGGGTCACCATGCTTAGGGGATAAGCTCATTTTCAGAGAGCGTTTCCTCCTGTGCAGCTCTATCTATACTGTCTGCAATCTCTTGAATCACCGTTGGCCTGATTTCCATTTGTAAAAAAGCCAGGTAGAAGATTATGCCATGGCAGTGTTCATCAAACACGAGGCGCTTACCATCAAACCCAAACTACAGTCCCAGTTCTCTGCACAACGGTCTGATACAAAGCTACTTCCTTCATTCTTTCCAAGAAGGAGACAGAGTCCCTCTCTACCCAGCTCCAACAAGGATGTCAATTTTCCCTTTAGAGTCCTAATTTAAATGGTGGTTCTGCCCAGGCAAAGGAACTGTTGGTGTGGTGAAATATATATATATATATCTTTGCAACAATTGAGTGAAAACCAGAGTGTTTTAAAAATAAATATTCATTTGTGTATTTGTGTACTCCTTTCTATAATTTACACATGATGATTGGTTTTGGAAGAGTTTACATGCTGCTTATTAGATCTCTGTATTTCTTTCACTCTCTCTCTCTTTGTCTCTTTCTCTCTGTCTCTCTTTGTCTCTGTCTCTCTCTGCCTCTCTGTCTCTCTCTCTGTCTCTCTCTGTCTCTGTCTCTGTCTCTCTCTCTCTCCTGTACAAATTATATATTTCATGTGAACATTTGAATCAAGGAGATTTTGCGTGTCCTTCAAGTTCACTTCTATTATGACTCAGGACAAGGACTCAGGTTTTTTTGGTCCCTATGTTTTGTGAAGTCAGATATAAAAGAGCAAAAAGAGTAAATAGACATAAATAAACACCAGGCACTAGGTTCTCAAATGCATCAAACAGAAACCTTTCTTAACTTCCAAGTGAAAAAAGTAGGTTTCTATAAAACTTTTGTTTGATGTCATGAATGTTTTCATAAGGCCTGATTTTGTGTCTGGCTGTGAAAAACTGGATCACACAACCCAGAATGGGGGCGTGATGCGAGGAGAGGGGAAAAGAAAACACGAAACAGACAAGAGAATTCGAACAGATGTCCTTTTTCAGACAGTGTTTCTCCTCTCCTTTCAGTTTTCTCTTTCAGCTCAGCATGTGAAGGCCAAATTATAACATTAAATTCTCCTGAGAATAGTCTAAATTGGATTATCACAGCCACTGGTTTCATGAAGTTTTAGTTAGAAAGATCTCAGAGATTAACCAATAGAAGCATTTTCCAAAACTTTGATTTGACTTGAAAAAAAAAAAAAAAACTTTCTATAGGATATGTGGTGTCAAGATATGTGAGATTTTTAATTTTTAAAATAATTTTTGAGTGATAGACAATAAACAGGCAAGTAGCTAAATGAATACACATACATGCAATTTAGGAACAGATTATTTAAAATATGAAAGAGTGCAAAGATTCCTATTATCTCTATTGATGAAAGAATGCAATCTTAAGAACAGAAATAATACTAAAAATAAAGAGAAGTATGAGTGTCCACTTTTCCATTCAAAATAAGACTTTTCTGATTCTTGACTTTATTTTAAATGTCATAATTTGTCGAAAGATGTTTAACTATCTAATAGTACTTCATATTTGGTTTTGTGAATATTGATTAAAATACACATTGTAAAATATATGTTAAGATATGAGAAAAAAAGCCCTACCATTATGAACTGATTTGTAGAATTCATATGCCATACTTTAACAATTGGTTTAGTTTTGTAATTTTTAAATCTTATTTCAAGTGCACCAGATGAGAGGAGATTCAAGCTGTTAAAGTTCTGCAAATGATATATTATATACAGGGTAATTTTTCCCCTTAATCCAAGGCCATATTTAATAATCATTACATTAGTTTATGTTTCTCAAATTGATTTTTGAAGTACTAAATATACACAAGAATTTTGATCTGATGAAGGGAAAATTGAACAAAATTTGCAGAATTATACCATTATGCCCCTAATTTCCTTATTGCATTTCAACATCAGTATTCCTCGTGCTTCCTGTCTTTAACAAATGGTCAATTATGGATATAAATTAAAGAATATTTGAATGGGAATTTTAAAAGGCAATGTGCTGCCTAAAATGAACGTATGGCTATCAAGAATCAGAAAGCAAGTGGCTGAATCAAGAGCCAGCTCATTTGAGCTTTCTCTAAGCACTGAATATATAGAGACAGGCGAAGCCTACTGAAGCCTTCCATTTAAAGGAAACATTCCTAAATCCTCATTTTATTTTTAAGTAATAAAATTACAATAAATATTGATATTATAACTGATTGTTCCACTTTTCAATGTATGAACCAAGGGTTGAGAAAAACTATTCCAAAGTAGCATTTTCAGTTTCCTCCAAAAGAATCCAGGAGGTTGAACTCTTTGCCTTGTGTTATGGTTAGTTTGACACTTAGTAGGAAAAGTAATTCACCAACATTTATGTTATATTGTTATTTTTATTGGTATTAGTTTTTAAATCACTATTCATCATGAATAATTTTAATATGAAAATGATTCATATTGTCTTGTTGAAACAGTAAAGGAAATTCATTTTCTTTCCTCAATACAGCTGTATATTTATAACTATTGTCTGGCATAGTTTGAAATTAAGAGTAACTTTATTAACATATTCTCTTATGAAGATTACTGTTATTTTTTTTCTCTGGTGCTACACTAGATTTTGTACATAGTCTTCAATTATTCATTATGTGATTACCTATAACATCTTGTATTTTAAAAAGTCAGAATTTCTGATATTGATTTTCAAAACTAATTATTAATAATTATACCTCAAAAGATGATATTAAAATATAAAAGTGAAATAAGAAATGAGATAATGATTACCTGGCTGCTCAGCTCTTTACTCATAGAAGATCTCAGATTTAGACAAAAAAGTTCATACTTTCAAATTTTAATTTTGCTTGCTTCATACTATCTATATGTATCAAAGTCTAGAAGACAACTAGAAATCAAAAAATTCATAAACCAAGGAAAGTACTCAGAATGGGTTACACAGTTGATGAAAGAGCTGAGTTCAGGGGGAGGGTAGTTAGTAACTTAGGGGTTAATTTATCAGGAGGCTGCTACCTTCCCAGGTATGGAGGGCCAGATGGGGCAGTCTCTAGGCAATTTTCAGGGTGTCCTGGTCTGTACTTATGGAGGAGTTGAAGCCACTACTAGGCTGTTATCCAGGGCAGGTGAGAGAAGAATAGAGACATATTGGCTTTTTCCATCTCTTTCCTTCTAACTTCCTATTGATATATCACATTAACCAAATGAGTGAAAAGAAACACCCATTTCTCATCCCTATCCCTGAATTTGCATAATCATAAAAAACTTTGTGATGCGGTGCAGATACGAGGCAGCCTCCTGTAACCCTGATTTATGTTCTCTTATTCTGGACAGCAGAGACAACGTTCTTTACTTCTTGTTATGTGATTGTGATGTACTTATGCAAAACATGTTCATACATTTATGTGACACACTAATCCCTCATATCTTGAGGAGAAAAGCCACTGTTCCATCTGCAGTGTCTGGAATGTCCTCTAGTACATAGTGCAAAGGAACAGAGTTGTGAAAAGGTAATTCACCGGGTCCCATAATTAAATGACACCTGAATGACCAACACCCAGCATCCTAGGCAGCAATGCCGTTGCCTACTAGTGACATACCTTCAGATAGTCCCCTTGGAGAGTTATTGTCAATGCTTTTGCTGGTCTCCTATGTAAGAAAACCCACTGCATTCCTGCACAGACTCACTCTCAACATCTAAAGCCACTTCTGAAGGAGAAAGGTCCGCATGGGCCATGAGCAAGCTATGAAGTATGGTGCTTTCCTCATACCTACATGTATGTGCCCGTACACAGAGATGCGCGCACACACCCCAAAAAGTAAAATACACTAATTCTTATCCACTAATTCTGTTAGATTTAGTTTGATTTTTAGTAGTTGTCTTAGTTTCTTTTTGACTCATTGCTGGGACAACTACCCAACACTCAAAACGAAGGAAGGAAAGGTCAATTTAGCCCACACTTTGTGGAGGTTTCTGTTCATACTCTGCTGGCTCCAAGGCCAACCACAGCAGTGCATGGCGGCAGAAAACAATGAAGAGGAGAAGCAACAGCTGTGGCCTCCATCAAGCCTCTTTCTTTCTTCTACACTGACCATCGCTCCACTGCAGAGTTTGGAGATCGGAGCTCCTCCAAAGTGTTGTGGCTGTGGAGATCAAGCTCCTCTGAAGACTGGGACTTCTCCATGGAAGCAGGGCAGGGTAGACAGGAAGCCTTCTTCAACTCCTTTATATACATTTTTCATGCTGAATCACTCTGGGGTGGCCCATGTCCCCAGAGAGGGGACATCATCCCCCCCACCCCCACCGAGGGCCCAAAGGCACCCCAGTGCCGGCTCAATAGCACCCCAGAGTGAAACCGATCACGCCCCAGGTTGGGCCCTTCCCACCCACAGGGCGGGGCCCCCCCACCCAGAACTGCCAGAGCCTATTCAGCCAAGCTGGCACAATTTATGGACCACCACAGTAGTGATCCAAGAGTCAGTGACTGCTTGACTAATGTGTATCAATCAAGGGAAGGTAGTGCCCCATACCTGCCATATAATTTCTTAGAATCACAGTCTTTACTAAGCATCATTAAATTGAAACCCAAAGTATTCTCAGTTTTCTCCTCTCCTTCAGACTCAGGAAATGTTTTGCAAAGCATGAGGAACAGCGCAGGTTCTGAGATGCACTGCGCTGTGTCCCGTGCTCACTGGCTTGCCTGAGATTGACAGGAGCGCGCCAGAATATAGGCCACTACTGAGGTTGGGCTCTGCTGACTCTGGCTTCTGCGATTCCTTTAAATTATTGTGTCAGTCAACGTTTTACTAGACAAACAGATATGATGCAAGATATACAAATAAGAAATAATAAGATCAGTTAAGATGGTCACTGACAAGTCATGTGGGGAAGTGTGCAGAGGGTGTCTGGACACTGTTGACTGAAGGATTCAGTCCAAGGTCTGGAGCTCACTGCAGTGTCCATGCAAGTCCTTATCAGAAAACAGATAGGTCTAGACTAGAGAAACGTAGAGTGGACAATGGAAGCTCAAAAGGCTAGTGAGAAAACTGAAGGATCTTCTCTATACCAAGCAGGCAATGAGCTGCCCCAGAGTGGGTCCTCTAAATTCCAGGATAGAGAATTGCTGGGCAGATTTAATTAAGCTTCTAAACTTCTGAACCTGACACAGTCAACTATTACAATTATATTTCCTAAAAGTATATCCCAAGTAAATTCTGTAAAGGAATATTGAGCCATATAGTTCTCTTTCCATTTTCGTTTGTTCATTCAGTACATTTACACCCTACAGTCCATGCCCCATGAGTGCGGGGAGTACAAAGACAAAAAGAAATTCCTTGGATCTGGTCCTCAAACACAAGGAGCTCAGAGCTGAGAGGAAGTGAAACACAAAAGCACTCATTTACCTAGAAAACAAGCAGGTAAATGTTCCCATCCCGCAGACATAGAAGGTACAATGGAGAGGTTAACGAAGCTTCAAGCAGGGTTCCTACTGGGGCTCATTAGGGGAGGATCAAGTTCCAGGTAAGGAGAAGACTTGCAAAGGCGTGGAGGCACAGGAGGGAGACAGCGCTGCTTTTATTGCATGCCAGGTAAGGGAGGAAGTCCCGGAGATGAAGTTGAAGGCTTAAGCCCAGAAGCAGTTCCTTACATGCTGTGCTAAGGACTTTGGATTTTTATCTTATGAGTCATGAGAGGACATTGAATAGTTTTGAACAGAGCAAAAAAATATGTTAAAGATCTGTCTGTTAGTAGTGAGGGAAATGGACTGGAGTAGAGATTAAGTTTAAAAGTAGGAAATCTAATTAGAAATAAATGTGAATAATCAATGAGGAATCTTCTATTTAAAACTCCTTCAGCAGATATTATGTTAAGAGCTAGTCAGAATGAGACTAGCCACTGGGAATACATGGGGGGAAAATGTGCCCATGGACCAGCCCTTGGGGAATCACAGTTCGTAGATGATGGGCTAAGGTTCTCCAAGGGCAGTAGCCTTGGTACTGGAAGATGAAAAGCTACATACAAGAGAAACTTGAGGGTGGATGAAACTGGACTCTGAGACAGTGGTACACAGAAAGAATAGAGACAACATAGGTTGTTACTAAGGGTTATGTTGTCTCTCCCCATCTTCCAAAGGTAATAGTCCAAATCCCTAACCCTATGTATCTCAAGAAGGGCCTTATTTGGAAAGTGTGTAGTTGCAGATGTAAATAAGATGAGATCATACAATAGGGTGGGTTCCCGTTGCAAAGCGACTGCTATCTGTACAGAAAAAGAAGAAACACAGCCGCATGCACATATGGAGAATGCTGTGTGAATACGACAACAGAAATTGGATTTTCTGACTACAAGCCAAGAAACATGAAAGATTGGCAGCAAACCTCCTGAAGCTAGGGGAGAGACCTGAAACGAGCTCTCCCTCACAACCTTCAGCAGGAACCACCTCTGCCAACACTTTGATGTTGAACTTCTAGCCTGCAGAACTGTGAGACAATAAATTTCTGGTTGGATTAAAAAATCCAGTTTATGGAACATTGTTAGGGCACCTCCAGGGTACTTCTCAGTTTCTCTACGCGGGCAATTTTATTTCATAGTTAGAAATATGATATGAACTTGATTTGATCTCATCATGTGTCATTTCAGTGGCAGCCCCTTTTCTCTTTATGCCCTGTGAGATCTGAGGCTATTGCTTTCAACAGTGAGCTAATGCTATGCTTATCAACTGTTTTTGAAATTGAAAAAGTACAGACTCATAATCCCTGATGCCAACACTGATTCCTATTTCAAGCATTATTAGTTTATTATCATCTGGCCCTGGATCACTTCCAGAGATTTTATAAAAATTTAGGAAAAAAAAGTATCTTCTATTTGTTATTTTGGAGAGGCCACACAGTTCTATAACTAATAAAAATATTCTGTGTTAATATAATAATATGAATAACCTATTTATATAACCTGCCAAGCACTTTGATGGTTTATTGCTTTATAATACTTTAAACTCCATCTTTTTTTTTTTTTTTTAAAAAGCAGAGTCTGTTAACACTTTCTCTTGATCTGTACAGAATACTATGAAAATAATAATAAACCTCTAGGTAGAATAAACAATCTGCTTGTGACAATTGCTCAAGTGCCTTCTGGCAAGTCTAGTCCTCTCTGCTCTCTTTAAAGTTGTGATGTGCAAATTGCTTTGCCGCAGTAATATATTCTGGTCAAAGTAAGGCGAAAAGTATGAGTTTCCCTTAAAAGTTGAAGTTGGTGACTGAGCCATGTGAATGTCATCAGGGGCTTTGTGAGATTGGTTCTTTCCTAAGAAAGCAGTTTTTGCCTAGAGATCGTATTTTAAACAACAGTTGTCTTCTATCACTCTTAATAGAAAATAAAAGTGGGGTGAAAATGCTGTAGCCTAATGATTGTGTCACATTTTACTTTTTGTGTGTCACATTTTAGAAAACACCTTTGTTCAGAATATAATGAGGCTTGATAATATTACATGCTCCTCAAGCAAGTGACATGTTGTTCTTTCTTTTGTGTACAAACAAGCTATTTCCTACCAAAATAATAGACTGACAGAAATTGATTTTTTGTGAGAGTGAATTCATGGAGAATTGTTTCAAAGGATTGAAGAAAAAGAGTGTTGGTATTGTTCTCGTTCCATGCCTCAATTTACCTTGCTTATTTTTTGTTTTTCCTGCCTTTACTTAAGCATAATTTCTATGAAGGAGGAAGGCTCTCTTTTTTTCTAATGGTAACATTTCCAAATCAAGATTCATTCAACCTGCCCATCTTTTAAATTCGGTGTTTTATAATCCAATTCACAAAAGCAGATTCAGAGATTTGGTGAAATTGTCATCCAGCACTGCATGATGAAACCTGCATTGGGTTTTGCTTTTTACTTACTGGTAGTTGAGAATCTGCTCAATTTCTTCAATTAATTGCATTAATACCCCATATTAACCTCCAATTTGTACTTATTATCTGCTCTAGCATGACTTCTGAGTCTTCGAGCTTACTAGCAGAGGCCATCTGAATCTGTTTTCACTCCTACTGGTTGTGCTTTCTCTATTGATTGTTCTACTTTCAGGGATTTTGAGATCTGACCTCCTCCTGGGCCTTTTCTCTTTTGTGCTGCTTCTACAGCATCTTCTTATTCATGCCTCTTCACCCATCTGGATTTCTCGCCTCTGCGGGAGCATCTCCTCTACTCACATAGAGTCATATTTTAGTCTTTCGTGTGCAGACCAAACATCTCCCTAGACTTACACATTTCACAGTGCACTGGGCAATAGCCAATGATAGTCCCATATTTTTGCTCACATAGAAACAGGAAAATACTGTTTTTCTTTAAAAGTATTTGATACAGGGTCTCACTTGCAGTTCGGACTCATAGTGATCCTTCTGTTTTCAGGCTCCCCAGCACTGAGATTATGGGCGTGCACAACTATGCCTGGTCTGGGTTGCCTGCTCTGCACACCCTGGGGGTAGGGTGGGCATTCATGTGGTGCCCTGTATTGAACCCTGGTCACTGTGATTGCATAAGCAGGCACTTAGTGTACTGAGATCAGTCGTTGGCCCTTGGAAAATTCTCTTTTCATCACACGTTTTCTAGCTCAGTGGAGAGAAGCATAACTAGGAAACTTGGGTACAAGTTAAAATAAATTTACAGGCCCTCTTACCAATTACATTCACCTGATCACATAACATTGCAGGTTTTTAGATCACAGTTCATTCTTTCTAATCCACTCTCGAGATCATTGCCCAAATTGACATCTTTGTCATTTCCCTTCTTAATCTTTATTAGGTTTTTCTATCTTCTTCTCTTTCTTGGTCTCTGTCTCTGTTTCTGTGTCTCTTTGTCTCTGTCTCCTTTTGTCTTCCCCCTCTTGGTGCAAAAAGTGATTCTAGGGTTCAGTGTACTCAGGTCTATCTCCAGCCCATTTTATTTTCAGTACAAGGTAAGGTCTTACTAAATTAATAAATTGTCCAGGCTGAGCTTAAACTTGTGGTCCTCTGCCTCAGCTCTGGCTTATTCACCATCTATGATTATTATTAGCTTCTTTATTGACCTCCTTTCTTCATGCCAACCAGTCATCTCCAACCCACCTGCTAGAATGATCTTTCAGAAATACCTAAAGTCAGCAGGGGAGATAGCTCAGCTGCCTAAATGCCTACCTGGCAAGTGCAAGGACCCAGGTTTTATCCTGCATACCGCATGCCATGCCAGCCCTGGAACCCTGGGCATGCTGAGGTGTGTTGTGACGCACACCTGTAATACCAATGTTAGGGAGGCTGAGACAGGAGGATCATTAGGTAGCAAGACCTTGTACCAAAGAAAGAAAGAAAGACCTAAAGTTTTTCAACATATTTGATAACTGTGGACATCCACACCAAGCTTGTTTACTCAGAACAGCAGCACTCTTATCTGAACCTCGCACATCCTTGCCACCTCTCCTCCCACTTCCATCCCAGCAATGCTGAGCTGCTTGCATTTTTGTCAGACACCATTTCACTCCTCGACTCCATGCCTGTGATCTCACTAGTGGGAGGGTCTCGTTTTTCTCCTTTTCCACCCGGGATCTAGCTGATTCCCAGGAACTCACCACAGTGATTTCACTTGATTCCAGAAGCCCTTTTGCACAGTGTTTTCCATTACCCACGGGCGAGGAAGGCATTCAGTAAATATTTGTGGAGTGGATTATTCTACTTCATTTGGTTGATCCAAGAGCTGTGCAATCTGAGAGTACATCAACAGAGTATTAGAGCTGCTCCCACTGCTTAGGATGTCAACGTAAGAAAGGTGGCCTCTGCGTTGAATTCTTTCACATGAGCCTCTGAACATGAAATTGAAACCTTCTCTTCTTGGAAAAAGTTATTCTCTTAACCATGGTGTAATTAGTTTCTCTTTATGGCAACAAAAGTTAGTATTATGTGCTATTGGGCAAACAGGAAATATTTTCACATTTGTATGAAAGATACCAATTATATATACTTATTTAAACTTGAGAGATCAACGATGAAATTCTAGCTAGAAGATATAATTGAAATTGTTTGTTTCTTGGCTTTGCTGAGCAAGTTAATAGCCTTTCAAATAGATTCATCATGAGATTCAGCCACAGCATGTCACAGAGAGGGCAATATCAAATCTTAGCTAGTCTGGTAGCTCTTTCCATCAATCTTCAATTACATTGATAGTTTCAGCAGTTTGCTTACTACTAAAGACAATGTTGGTGGAATATTTGACCTTGGATTTGCTTTATTTTGAAGTTTGTCCATGATGCCATACTTTTGAAGGTCTGAAATCTTGAAATATCTACTTAACATAATGATATATTGAGATTTTTGTACCAAAACCACAAACTTTTGTATACACCATACGCAGTTCGGCCAGAACACTGACAGAGAAAAAAGTCCAGGACACTGTTCTTTCCATTTCAATAGATTGTTTTAATAATTTTTTTCTATTTACTATGAAATATTTGTTTCCCAAAAGAATATATATATATATATATATATATATATATATCATATGTAATTCATAGAGCATATTGCTAAAGTAATCATCTCTGACAGAATGACTTGCAGTGGGAAGGAAATCCTCTCAATATTAGTCCTGCTTCTACAGAACCGGCATAGTAAGCCACTTAGACTTCTTTTCATTGGGCCTGTATAAAAGGTTCAGGGAGAGAAACAAGGATCTTAGCCATTTCTTCAATAATCTTAATACTCTTACTATCAGACAGGAGTGATGGAGGAATTACATGTGCTACAAATTATTCAATTCCCTTTCCCATTTTTTTGTTAGTCCTGATGTTTAAAGATTCTCTGTGTAATGATTTTTATTTTTTTCTCACTGGTACTAATGAGTCACCCGTCTAGAATGATCTTGTTCCTTAGGGAGAAAAAGTGTCTTTGGGGTTAGGAGGCAGATTTCCTCACCCCCTAGAAAACAGCCATTTGACTATCAATGCAGTATCGGAGAAGGGCATAAGGAAAAGGTGTCCCTCTGTCTTTACGTGCTCCTTTAGCTGATGTCTATTTAAAACAGAAAACTAGGGAAGCACCGACCTGCTGCAGAAGGAAGCCTAAAGCGGCAGATGGTGGGGTTGTATCTGAACCAGCCTGTTCATGCCCAATCTCATGCCCTTATGCATTTCAGCTGCTATCTTTCATTTGCTGTAAAAATGCCATTATCTTGACCAGTAATGCAGTTTCTCAGATAGTTCGCAATCTTTAAGGGCTTATTTTTTTGGAGCACCACCGACCGCGCCGCATGTGCGTGATAGTAGGCTAATGTAGGGTGGAAATAGCAAATTGACTTTGATAGCGGATTTTCAAGTGTGCTCTTTGTGGATGAAATGCTGTTTCACTTATTATGATTTTTTTTCTGCCAGTAATTTATTTGTAAATGTCTTGACTGCACTTTAATGCCACTCTGTCTCTGGGGGTGAGTCTGTGTTACAACCAGTTACAGAGATAACAAGGTTAGGAATATATCATCACATGGGGTTTGTCTAGGGCCTAAAACTTTCTTTTGTTGTTATTGAGACAGCCTAACAGGAACAAACAATTCAACAACATTTAGCAGTCCAAGGGCAGGGAGGCTACAAATTGGCATATAGTTGCCCCCAGATATTATATGTGAGGGGTTTTATATGTGAAGTTTTTCTTTAAGAAGGTCAGAAGCTGACACTGGACATGAAGAGGCCTCCTTAAGCTCTTTTCTGTTGCTACTGCTTTCAGCTCCTGGTGATGCAGAACCACAAGACAAAACAAAATCCAGAAACTTAATGTTGTCTGCAGGTTTGTAGTCTAGCAGAACTGGGTTCTTTCCAAAAGGTAAAGAATACATCAAATGTACTCCAGATTTCCACTACTGGTGTTCTTAGTCACTGCTCAATATGGATAGAATTTTAGGTTTATATGTGAATTATTACTGAGAGAGATATTCTAAATCAGGAGTCAGTGAACTTTCTCTGCCAAAGTCAGGGGCAGATACTCCAGCCTTCACTGGCCATAGTACCTCAGTTCTAATGATGGATCTTTGCTAATGGACTGCCAAAGCAGCCATAGACAGGGCAATGATACATAATTATGGCTGAGTCCTAGCCAACTTTTACTTATAAAAGCAGAGCAGGGCTAAAATTTGGTCTATGGGCGACAGCTAACCAGCTCTTGACTTAAGTTAAGCGTAAGAAGGCTATGCATATACTCACACCACAATGGCTCTTCCGCTGAAATAGTTGTGAAATGTCTTATTCCATGCAAGTCAAGTTATCCCATTCCAAACCTCTTGTTCAGGCTCTGTTAAAACCTGAAATTCAATACACTTCTCACTGTCACCTTCCATTATTTTTACCACAAAGAGTTTTGGATTTAAGACATTTCTTGATGGCTACCAGAGCAATCTTTCAGTGCTGACAATAATCAGGTATTTAAAGTTTTTTGCACAAAACATTGTTATTGCTTTGGGCAAAGGTTTGAACTGGAGGAGGTTAACTATCTTTGTAAATATTAACCCTCAAAAGTGGAAGGCTTAGTTTTCCAAGAAGGTGATTTACTTTATTCTTTCTTCTTTTTCTTTATTTTTTAAAAAATAAAATTCCCTCTCTCCTGCCCTGTCCCTTCTCTGTCTCACTGTCTCATACTGTGTGGCTGGTTGCAGGGCTGCTGCGTCACCTTCTGTATTTTTGCTTGATCCTTGATTTCCTGTGAAGCACAATGAATCTTACATTAGACTCTTCTGAGTCAGGTGCTGCACCATCTGTTCCCAGGCCTGGGAAACATGAGTAACAGAGAGCAAGAGAAAGCAGCAGCTCCCCTGGTTTTCAGCAGAATATTCATCCTCACCCAGGGAGACAGGCAGACAATTTGGATCTTACAAAGTGTACAGGTTTGTTGCCCTCGCAATCACCTAATGAATTCCACACAAAAAGTTTTATTAAAATCACTTTTACACATTAGTGCTCCCATGGAATATGGTAGCTTTGTGCCAGTCTGCCTTGGTTGTTTGGGGGTAATGGTAGCTGTAAGTGGCTGAGAATGGTTGTGTAATTGTACATAACAGCTACACTGGGTGAGGCTACCTAGAATCTGTGAGAGCAGCTGGCAAACCTGGATATTGAAGCTGATAGCAGGTAGCATCTAACAAATGGAAAGAGGAGAGGCCAACTGGAGCTGGGCTGCCAACCCATTATAGCAGTTAAAAGCTTGAAGTAACCTTCAGTTACAAGAATGAGAAAGCCATTCGGCACAGAGCTATAAATCCTGGAGCTAAATAATTAACTACAGACAAAACTCTCTTAACTATATATCGCTCTGGTAGTAATTTATTCAAATTAAAAGCAAATTGCTTTTATAATGCACCCATCAGTTTAAAGGCATAATGTATACTGAAGTTGCTAAGACACATGTCTGTAATACATTAAAGGCCTGATTCCTGCTAAGGTCATACGTGCCTCCCAAATACTAGAATTACTTCCCCAAATGCTATGTTAATTACAGAAAAATGCCAAAATTAGTACATCTTCTACAAACTATTTAAAAGAGTTCATTGATCTTCTTGCACTATTTTAGTTTTTACTGGGTATTTTTTAGAACTGGTGTACACTAGGAATTTCAAACACTGCCAAAAAGAAAAGAGAGAGAGAGAGAGAGAGAGAGAGAGAGAGAGAGAGAGAGAGAGAGAGAGA
>NDGM011214327.1:0-19181 GCA_002564305.1 Octomys mimax | reverse complement strand
GTCTTCTGACCTTTGTTGTAGAGCTTTGGTGCAGTTATAATCTTAGCACCTACTGAAGTTCAGTTGTACATCTACAATGTTTGGATCTATCCAGTTCTGCCTGGCTTTGTTCTGGCTGCTGTGCTCAGCTCCTTCCTGCTGCTTCCCTTGGGAGTGTACGTGTTGTACACTCATCATCCCTCTGGCAAGATGTTCTGCTTCTGGACCAGCTGGGAGGTTCTGTCCTCTACTCTCTCTGCAGGGATTTCAGCTACAGGGTTTCACCTCTGGCATGTATGCCAGGCCTGAGCTTTGTCTTGAGGGTACAAGTTGGACTAGGGGAGAGTGGCAGCTCTCCCACACACTCACCAGGCCTGGGCTAGGACTGGATCTCCGTGTCTCCTGAGTGCGGCAGAAATTCTCACTGGGTGGGCAGGGTTAGGGGGTGCTGTGGAGTCGTGGGGGTCCCAATGGGGTGGAACAGAGTCTCACCCATGCTGCACCTGGGCTGAGACTGGTCTCACCTGGGCTGAGACCGGTCTCACCTGGGCTGAGGTCTCACTGGCACAGGGTAGCTGGAAACTCTCCCACACACTTACCAGGCCTGGGCTAGGACTGGTTCTGTATGGTCTTTTTGAGATAGAGCATAGCCATGCAGTTTAGGCTGGCCTAAACTCACTTTGTAGCCTAGGCTGGTATTAAAGTCTCAAGGATCCTCCTGTGTCAGCCTCCCAAGTGCATGATTACAGTCCTGTGTCACCACTCCCAGCTCTTACTAATAATTTTAATTCAGCATATTCTAATAACTAATGATGCTCGGTGCCTTTCTATGCCTACTTGCCATTCATGTACTTCCTTGGCGTGATGTGTCCACCAATGAATGCATTTTATTTATTTTTTTGTTGCACTTATTGACTTCTTCTGGTGGTTCAGTTTTGGGAGATTTAATTACATAATACAAACTTTCTTAGATATAAATATTGTGGTGATTTATCCCATGTGTGTATTTCTTTTTGTCTTACTCCATTCAGTTGGTATAAAGTCATACTATAAACTAGGAAGTTTATGAAAGGCAAAATTCATTTCTCACATTCCTGGATATTTGGAAATCCAGTATCAAGGCCCTGTCAGATTCACTTTAGTGAAAGCCTGCTTTTAAAAACACCTAGTAAAGAAAAGTGCAAGTTTGGTCTCTGGAGTCTCTTTTGCTTGGAAAATGATCCTAGTTGATCTGCTTTTGTGTTCTAATCATCTGCAAAAGACCCCAGCACCACCAGAAGGAGAGTTTGCAGTGTGTTTCTGAGTTACTGAGCAAATAGTTAGGTCATAACACTTTTCTTCTTTATTGTGATCATTTGAGATAAGCAAAACATTTCTTTTTCTTGAATTTATCAATGGTGATATCTTATTATAATATTTTCTGAGTCACTGAGAAATTTTTGTCTAATTCTGTTCATCAACAAATTTTTTTTCACCAGGGACCAAACTCAGGACCTTGCACTTGCCAAGCAGGTGCTTGTGTTGCTGAGTTATATCCCCAGCGCCAAATTTCATAATCTTTTATTTTTAGATCAATGGTCTATATAAAATTATTTTTGTTAAATAAGAGTTTTAATTTATTGATTTCCATGTGCATATATATTTGCTCTTCTTTATTGCTGAAAGATAAAATTGGTGAAGATACTATTTTTTCATATAAAGTTATTCTTATACTATGTCAACAAAAACTTGTCTCCACATTTGAGCATTTGTGAGCTCATTATTATTTTGTATTAAGCTACACGGTTATTCTTTGGTCAATATTGCTTTGCCTCAATTATTGTAGCTTTGTAATAAGTTTTGAAGTCATGGCAACTAAGTCCTCCAACTTTTTTTTACTTTTCAAAACTATTTTAGATTTATATATTGACATCCTTTTAGAATCAACTTTTCAAATTGCACCAAAATATTACTTTGATATCATTAAAATTATGGATGTCTTAGGAGAAGTTAACACCTTAATAAAGCTGGACTTCTCAATACATGTATTAAGAATAGCAGATAATTTTCATGGCTCTTTTCATTGTTCTCAATAAATTTGGTGGTTTTCAGTTTGCAAGGGTAGCATATATTTTATAAAAATCACTTAGATGTATTTCTAAGTATTGCATGTTTTGTGTCATTAGTTTTAAATTAACTTCTACAATACTTTCTACACCATTTACTCAGAAATAAGATTACAGGTACATTAATATAGAGGTAATGCAAGTATGCATTATATATTTCACTCTGCTTCATAACCTCATTTCTCAGACTATTCAGTTCAACTGCTTCAAAGGCTAGGAAACATTCTTTTTTAGGTAGGCTATTATAGTTTTACAAAATTGCCCCCCAAAATAAATGAAGTTTCTTTGTGAAAGTGGAAAACAATAATCTTACATCTTTTATCTACTTCTTATGACCTAGAAAACCTGAGAAAGAAGCCTAATTATATTTTAAACACACTTTAATGCTTATTCAAGTTTGCCTGTTTTCTCATTGGTCTTTTTCTGAGTTGAATATTTCTAATTACCCCATAATTCATGATGCAATGTCATCCGAGGTCTCAGTGACCCAGATGGACCTTCTGCATGTAACCTCAAGCATGTGAGCATCTCCCTTTAAGGGTGATGTGCACTAAACATCATGTTGTGGTACAGATTTTACTACTATATATAATAATAAAAGTATCTCAATTATCTCCTCAAATCTAACATTCTGTATGCTTCCAATTTGATCCTAAATATTCCATAAATTGGACCTCAAACAGTTAGACAAATCAGTTCTATGTATGTTTAGATTTCCTCAAAATATTTAATCAGCATTAATTCCTGTTCTTTTCTCAAGGTTTTTACATTTTTTGTGTTGCCCTGAATGAGCATGGCAAAATAGTTATCACTGCAATAAAAAAAAAAGTTGTTTGCGCTTACATTTTGAGTCTGGTTAATGCTACCTATATGGATATATTTTTCCATATTTAGATTAAGTATATATCATTTTAATTACACAGAAAATATGTTTACAACTATAATTGTATCCAGGCTTAGTTAATCCAGAGAAAAGGTCAACAGTTAACATGAATGAACATAAACACTTTACCCTTTATGTAATGCAGGTAAAATTTTAAAAAATGCAATCAGAGATAATAAATCTATGTTGTCAATTAACCCTTCATCCCACTGATAAGTTCAAAATTATTATTTGTGTAGTTTTGATAAAGTAATGAGTAGATAGCTTAAAAGACTAGGTGTCATAAGTAAAAAACAAACATTTTTAAGTTGGTAGTGTTGCTTCAAATTCAGGTTGTAAGTTATTGTAGTAATTTCTAATTTGCAAAAAAAGAAAAGTAAAATCAAATAGCTATTAATTTACAAGGCGATTTTTCATCGTAGCTCTGCTTATAAAATGAACTCATGAATGTAAGTTGTTACAGTTGGTGTTTCAGCTGATCAGGTAGCTATCCCTGATGAAAACACCAAATTCACGAAAATGCTCCCTGGTCCGACATGAGATGATGACTTTGAGAAAAGAATGTTTTCTAAGACTATTTATAATACACCTTTGTAGGTATTTAGACCATACAGGGTACCAAATTTAAAACAATCCTTTAAGGTTACCCACAAAAGTATTTATGATCATCAAATTCTGTAGTAAGAAATGCTGGTAAAGCTATGGAGTAAAAAGAATACTTCCGCATTGCTGGTGAGAAAATAATTTAACACAACTATGCAGAAAGCAGTATGGGGACTATTCAAAAACCTGAAACTAAAAGTTCCATTTATCCCAGTTGCTCTCTTACTAGATACCTTCCTAAAACAATTAAAGACAACATATTATGGTGATACATGCATACCTCTGTAACAGCACAATTCGTGACAGCTAAGTCTTGGGACTGTCCTATATGCCCATCAACAAATGCATGGATAAAGAAAATGTATTTATATATAATAGAGTACTACTGTGCCACAAATAAGACATATTTGAGCCATATGTAGACAATGAATGTACTTTGAGGTTATAATGTTAAGCAAAATGAATCACACACACAGATGCTTAAATACCATATTATTTTCTTCATATCAGAACCTCAATTTATAAATATAGAAGGGAAAGAAACAAGAAAACACTGGCAGTAGTTAGGGCTACAAAAGGATGAGTCATGTGACTGTGAAAATGTGCTTAGTAGTGTAAACTAACAGTTTCCTGGTCTAAACCTGAACTCTTCTGATAATCAGAGTTGGGTAGCAAGCACAGTAGGCAAAGGATGTTACATACCTCCTCATTTAAGGAGCAGAAAAACATCCAAAAGACTTTTAGATAAACAAAATTTAGGATGGAGTTGTAGGAAAGACAAAGCTGCTTGTAGTAGTTTTGGGTCTTGTGATTTAACACCAGTTACTTCATTGATCATAGAAGGAGATCAAGGGAAAATTTGATGATCACCTACGGAGTGACTATTACAATGTGACAGTTGTGACAGAACTGGCTTTGGCAAGTTTGGTAATTTGTCACTGGTGTGACAAAATAGATAAAAATGAATGATCAAAATTACCTTCAAGTGAAGTCTTAGGCTAGGAAGTCTTCTAGGAAAATCTTTGGATTGATTTTGAGAAACACAATGATAGGTGGAAATATAGCTGTGCCGCACCAACTTAGAAAACACAGGTTTATGGGGGGAGGGAGGGAGGGAGGGAGAGAGAGAGAGAGAGAAATGGAATGATATATGATATACTGGTAGAAGCAACTGGCCATCATTGCCCTCCACATACTGAAATTTTAGCAACATTGACATACGAGAAATTATCATGGGGATACTGGACTTACTCATGGTACTTGTCCTACTGTAGCACAAAACATGTAATTCCTATTTTCACAAAACAGTAGATTTCATGGCTTGTGCTAGAACAGAGATGGGTAAAGCAGTGTTTCTTCTACCAACCTTGAGTCAGGTATATACAGATGGTCTGGGAGTAGCATTAAAGGGTGCAAAGAAAAATGGAAGGTGTGGTAGCCCAAACCATACTCAGTTTCCTTGTTTTTAGCACCAACAAGGTAATTGCCAGTGCAACTTCACTAAGGAGCCAGAAAATTTCAATACTAGTCTAGTAGAAGTCATCATAACAAACAGAGATTATGGTGGTAGTGGCTATGGAAGTTTCTACAATAGTGATGGCTATGGTGGGAATTATAACTCAGGGGTTATACAGGTGGAATAACTGAATCTCCTTGGCTACAGTCATCATTCTTTCATATAACCTAAAACAGAAATCATATGTAACTTAGCCAGACTATATTGTGTATCTTCAAAATTTTGTAGTATATTATCAGCTGTGATTCTCTTGACAATTCCAAGAGAATGAATTCTAAAGAAGAAATAAAAAATCACAAGAAGAAATAAAAAATCAACTAAAACCCTAAGTAGAGCTGAAGACTTGGTTGCTGCTTATTGGTTCACTCACCTCCTGCTTAGCCCCACCCAAACTGCATTTGTCATTGTGTGACTGATGGTCATTTGTTTGTTAATGTTCTGTGACTTTGTCTTTTGAAATCTTATTATTTTGATGTGCTGCTGACCAACTAATGCTCAATACATCAACTGTTTGAACAAATAAAATTCACCAAACTTAGGATATAATTAAACCTTGGCATGCAGGTGTGATTCGATTTAATGAGGATAATCAGTTCATCAGTAATTATAAGAAAATAACTAATGTGGTTGCCTGATTTAAGACTTTTAGGTACTTGTAGATGCTGGTGAGAAGGGGATGTCTTCAGAGGCAATTACTTGTTAATATGGCAAACTTTACTAAGCTCTGACTTTCTCACTATATGCTGGATAGGAATTGAGGAACTTAAACTGCAAGAAGCCCTTCCAGTCATGATGAAGTGTGATGTCAGGACACACACAGGACAGTTTTTCAAAGCAGTCCTTAAAGTTAATGCAGTGTAGGAAAAAAAAAAAAAGAAACCACATATGTGTATGTACACAGGATAGCTAGGATGATAGTACTACTAATTTCTATTGGTTTATTGAAGGAAACAGTTAATGTTTAAAGTTTTACTTTGATCACTTTTGCACACTTGCGTCTGATAATATGAGCAACTACTTTGAAAACAGGAATGTGCAATATAGCAATCATTGCTGGATTCCTATCATCTTGTTTTTTGAAACTCTGTATCATTTATGTTTTTTTTCTCTTTTAAATAAGAAAGAAAATACAATGATTAAGATGGGGAGAAATGAACTTAATTCAAGTAAACATAGCAATTCCCTGTTTAATGTTTAAGCTTTTGATAATTTAAGTTAGTCATATATGGGCATACTGTTGCAGAAATCTTAAAAACTTGATAAAGTGCTTTGAAGAATGTAATATCATTTCTAATACCTGCTACGAATGAAATTGAAATGTGAAAATGGGCACCCAGAGGCAAGACCAGTCCTTGCCACAGGGCTTTTTGGGTGCTTGGTTCACGGGAGACATCATCATTGTCTTTCGGTCAAGAGAATATCAAACAAAGATAACACTATGCAGCACAATAACCACTGCTAACTTCCTCTCATCTTGCTCTGAAATTCATTTTTACTATTTTTAAAAATATTTTTATTCTCTTTACAAAACACAGAATATGTACAGAAGGGATTAGGCAGGAGGCTTTATTTTATGCAGGTTCACATTGCACTGTTGCAGTGCACAGGAATGCTAGCGGAGCTCACATCTGTGGGCTTTGTACATCTTTTAAAAAATGGAGCTATCTTAACAGTACAGTTTTAGTGGAGGTTAGTTGCATACATTTGCAGTCTCTTTGTGCTAAATTGGCCAAAGGTGATTATCTACCACTAAGAAAAAAACGCCTCTTCACTTGGAATGCTGTAGCCAGAATGGTCTTTGAAATGATCTTAAGAAATGAAATTTTAGTCTAGATTAAATTGGCAAAAATTCTTAAAGTGAAATAGATTTTCAAGTGTATTGTGCCTTTTTCTAAAACTTTATTAAAGTAGACACACTTGAAAATATTGAGGTCATTTGTTAACAGTGTTGTTTCTATTAGTGTAGGTTTAGGCTCTTGAACATATGGCCATAACTTTTTACAAAGTACTTGTTTTATATATGCATATATATATTAAATATAATATATATTTATTGATATATAATGTATATAGTATGCAAGTTCTTAGACTTTTAATATTATTTTGTCTTTTAGGGACTGGTAAACTGAAATTTTGTTTTTTATTTTCATTTATTTTTGTTTTTAAAGAGAATAAAAAGTAGAAAAAACATTGAAAATTATATAGAATTTCTCTAAACAAAATGACAAGAATTCAATAATTGTTACATTGTGTATTGTTTTATTCAAATTAGTTGTTCAGATTACTAGATATAAGCATGAAAAATTGATTAAAAAACTAAAAAAAAAATTAAGCTTATTCCCTTCAATAGACCAGTGAAAACATAATACCACAGCAATATATATTCATCTATGTTTACAGCAGCACAATTTGTTATAGTCAAAGCTTGGAAACAGCCAAAATGCCCAGCATCCCATCAACTGAGGAATGGATTTTAAAAATGTGGTATTTTTACACAATGGAGTATTACTCAGCTATAAAGATAGACAAACTCAAGACTTTTACAGGTAAATGGATGCAACTGCTAAAGAGAGATTTCCAAGAGCTAGTTTCTAAAATTTTACTTGGGGTCATGGATGCTGATTAAGATTAAAACTATTTGCACTTTGTAGGCATTAGACACTTTTTGATGCTAGTCTGCATAATATTTATTAAACATTTTAACAAATACTTACTTTGGTAATACTAAAAATGATTGAGAGCTTATAAAAACCCACTACTATTATGGACTACTGGACTATATTGGAATATTTTGCTAAATTCACATAACTATAATATTTAAATGACAATGGAATACCCTTCTCTGACAAAACTAAACAAAAAAGGGGATACAAATNAATGACTATTTTGTATCTGTATATTCAAAATAGGATTGATATACAGCTACATTCTCTTAATTCAATGAATAGCAAGATTTGTTCTAATAGTGCTTGTGGACAGGATATTATATCCACATCTTGTACAATGAATAACCACTAAGACAACAATGTAATGTAGTAATTATTGAAACTGTCCTACTAATCGGTTTGGAAATTGTCTCATTGCTGTTTCTTTCTCAATAAAATTATTTAAAAAATAAAATAAAAATCCAAATTGCAAAAAAAAAAAACTTTATCATAATGAAATAGAGAAACATTGGCATTTGAATGTTTAATGTCAACATATGTGAAATAATATTTTAGAGTAGTATGAGGTTTTAATATTGTTTTATTACAGTGAAATTAACAATATCCATATTGCAGCCAAGATTTTCTGATAAATTTTAAGGATAAATGGGCCATTTGATATTAATATATGCCAAGCTTTTGATATACTTGTCTTTAAGATATAATGAAACTTCTAAAATGATATGAAGCATCCACATTCTCAAAGTTTCTCTAAGTTTTGTTTAACTATGTTAGGTGATTGTCTGGAATAGTTACCATCTTCAAACATGTGGTTAACTTTGTATACTGTCGTAATGAGTGACTTTAGCATTCAGTTATTTTTTCACAGTACAATGTTATGATAAGAGAATAGAATATTCTAATAAATATTCCAGAAATATTTTCAGGAAATAATAATGTGTTTAACCTGTTGAACATAAATGTTGAACTCATTCCTCTTTTTTAATCATTTTTGTAGGAATGTTATCTTCTAGTGCTATGTGAGCTCTATTTTGATTTTACTAAATATAAAAAGTTGAAGTCTGCAAGCAAATAAACAAAGAAAAATACAAGATAGGTCAGGAGAAATAGGGAGATGGGTCTTTCTTAGATTGAAAGGAGATCAAGAGATGGATAGAGGGGATTGGGAGGCAAAGAAGGTGATGGTAATGAATGAAGATGTGAATGAATGCATGTGTCCCTACTCTGTACAAGGAATAGAAATCCTATATACTGTCCACAGGTACTAATAGAATAAACACATAAATGAAATGCTCCATGAATCACAGCATTCTAAAGTTGGAGTTTACTGTAAAATATCAACTTAATTTTAAGACACTAAGTTTGAGTCCTAGAATATAGTCTGATACCTACAAAGATTGGTATTTTGATTAAAGAGTGATATAAATATGTAAAAGGGGAAGAATCCTACTTGAACTGGTTTCAGCTAATAGACAGAGGTAGAGTGGTTATGGGAAAAAGAATGTTCCTTGGTATCCAAAGTGATTCCATTGCTGCAATTCTGAAAGACCAAGGATGTGAGTGACACAGCCAAAGTTCTAGATGTGGCTTTTGGACAATTTAACTGAGAGTGGAGGCCATGCCAGGCAATGGAACTTGATGAAGGAGGAAAATTGAAAGAAAACAAAGTTAGTTGTTTTTAAAAATGTGATAATATAATCAGTCCTTGAACAAGTGAAAGTGTTTCTGTATATTATCTTCAAGTGTTTCAAATTGGAGATATAAGTATTTTTAACCTTATGAGAAAACTTTAGTATAGAGATGCAAAGTTTAACAAATTTTATACCCACGAAGTTTACAGGTAGGGTTTCAACTGACTATCTTATTTTTAAGATCTGATATTTTTGTTTTAACAGTTTTGTTTATTCTTAATCAACACATGGAAATTTTATGAAAAATCTCCAATTCAGCTATTGTTTTCAGAAATGATAATAGTTCTATCTTTCTCAAGGCTTCCTAGCAGATTATTATATTATATTTATAATATGTTCTATAAAAACATATAAAATTTTCTTTACTCATCTGTTGATAGGTTAATTACATAGTTTTACTATGGATAATGCTGCAATGAATACGTTATTTTAGATATATCTTCTGACTTTTTTACTTTGAATAAAAACACTTAAATGGGCTGACTGTAATGTGGCAGCTGTAGTGTAAATTTTTTGAGAAATCTTTGTTTTTTGTAATTACTATCCTCATTTGCAAGCCCACCAACAATGTATAAGTGTTCTTTTTCTGTACATCTTTCCAAAAGTCATTATCCTTCATGTATTTTCAGTAGTCATTTTAACATGAGTGAAATAATAGTATAATTGTGGGTTTAATTTGCATGCATCTGGTGATTATTTATTTTATGTATTTTTCATATATCTATTATTGCTTCTATTAAATTTTTGTGTTTGTTTTCTTTTTAGAGAAATATCTTTTCAGATCTTTTGCTTGTTATTTTGAATTTTTACTATCTAATTGTTCTGATTTCAAATTATATTCATGCTTTGACAAATAAGTTTCCAAGTATTGTTTTCCATTCTGTAGTTTATCTCTTAATTTTGTTGGTTATTTCCTTCTGTACAGAAGCCTATTTGCTTGATGTAATACCATTTTTCTATATTTACCTTGTTTTATATAGTCTTACTGTTGATTTATCTTTCCTATCCAAAAAACTCATGGTATTGAAAAATATTATCAAGCTCATTTTGTTTTAATAATTTTAAATTTCCAAAGTTTTATACTTAATTATTTAATATATTTTGAGAGGAGGGGGAGACTTACTGTACTGGAGGGCCTAGGGTCATGTGATAAAGGAGGTCAACAAAATCCGTGGCTTTCATCTGCAAGCCAAAGAACTAGGGAGGCTTGGGAGATAGCTCAGGCTGAGTTTGATTCCTGGTACTACCTGCTGTGGCAGCTCTGGAACCAGGCTGCTGACCCAAAACTGGGCATGGTGGCACATACCTGTAATCTCAGCACTGCAGAGGTTGGAATAAGAGAATTGTCATGAGTCTGAACTGCATATCTAGACCCTATAATAAATAAATAAACACTTTAAAAGAAAGATGGAAAGAAAGAATGACTGAGGATACTCAGACATGTAATTCTTTCTGACCTGGAGGCCTGAGGTCTAGGAAAGGGTAGAGTAACTCCTGGTTAGTGGCAAAGGCCTGAGAACAGGTTCAGTGGCCCAGTGATCAGGAGATATGATATCCAAAGTTAGGAAAAAACACATCTTCCTGTTCAGCAAAATAAGAATGTATTTTTCCCCTGACCCACACTGGTGATGGCAGATCTTTCTTTCTATATCTATCAGTCCAACTGCAGTTGGAAGTAACCGCTTTACCCATTACCTAGGGATCTATTAATGTAATCAAGTTAGCATATAAAATTAGCCTTCACACACACTAAAAAAAGCTACATATTTTGATAAAGTTACCAAGGTTCACAGACATTGATTTTTTGACAAAAGATCCCTGGCATCATTTTGATAAAAATGTCTTTCTTGTAAATGTCCCTACTCTTCCTAAAATATGAGACATTTTTACTGCCATGAGATGAATCACTATAATATTGTTGAAATTACACAAAGTTTCAGTGTGTTGATTCTTCCTACTACAGTTTGCAAACAGATTTTTAGTAATTTTTCTCCCAGAAATATTTAGAAGTTGCATAGCTAAGAAATATTGAACTAATTACTAAAATTAAAATAAGGACTACTTTGAAAAGAATTAAATTAAGATGGCTTTTTTTCCCTTTAAATCTGAAGATGTTACAGGAACATATGTAAAAACATTATAGTGGAAAACCACATAGAATGTTAAAACATAATTTTAGTTTATGTTTAGCATAAAGTTTCAGTACCACTTTGAGATAACAACAGAATATAACATTATAGTAGATACTAAAACAATATTTGAGATATTCAAGTTTTAAAATACACTAAATAGTTTAGCTTACCTTTTAGACCAAATGAAAAACATTTTGATAAGCTCATACATTTCATCAATCTATTGATGAATTATAATTGTCTATATCTGTAATGAATTTGTTATTCCAAAGTTAATAGTGATTGATGGATTTGTTAAGCTGTAGCAGATAGACATGCTATTAATTATAAAGGAAGAATGATTATGGAGAAAATTGCTAATAGAATTCAGTTTTGGTTGAATGTTGGTAAAATATGCACAGCATTGAGTACTAATTCTCTTTATGCAGTAAAAAAAAATAATTGCAGCATTCTAGGAGGCTGAGACTGTAGAATACAAATTTGAGCCCATCTTGAACAATTTAGTGACATGGTAGGACTCTATCTCAAGGTAAAGAGCAGCAATAATAAAACAAAAGGGTCCTGGGATATAGCCACATTGAAGGTCCTGTTTTCAATCCCTAGTATCACAAAATATCAGCTATTTTTGAGCCATCTTATTGTAAGACTAGGCAATAAGGATCGTACTTCTATATGTGCCATTCTTTTCTGTTACAAGAATTTGATACGGAACTTGCTGTGCTTTCTTCTCTGGTTAGAGTAACCTGCAAGATAACTTAACCCTAAGACAAGTGATTGGAAAGATCAGATTACCTAAATTGCATTATTTGAGAAAGAATTTCTTGAAACCTAACTAGTAATTAGTTTTGCTGTAGTAACAGTACATTAGTACTATTAAGGTTTTTGACAATTTTGTTTATCGTGCTCGTGGTTAGTAAAATAAGTGGGATACTAGGAATGTTGCTAGTGAGGCAAGCAAAATAGAATGTATGTAGACGCTTCTCTGAAAAAGCCTATGCTTGCAAAAGGAATACAGACAAGATGATTTAGAGAAACATAGGGAGGTAAAAACAACTTTAATAATACAACTAATATTGGGCTGGGGATATAACTCAGTGGCAGGGTCACCTCCCTGACAAGTACAAGGTTGTCCGTTCAATCCCTGGTACCAGGAAAAGAAAAATACAAATAATACTTTTATCACTGAGATAATTTCTTTTAAAAACAAAGACTATTTTAGTTATTTAAATATGTTGTGTAGTGGAAAAACATTCAAATTATGGATGGAAATGGCTGCCAGTAATAGAATAATATATTTTAAAAAGGAGTATATTACAAATTGAAAAAAGTAAAGAGATGCAGTTGAAAGAGGACTTGATGACAGTAGAAGAGATTAGAATTTTGAAAGAAATAGCAAGTTTCTATAATTCTGTATACAAGTGAGTAACTCTAATATATTGGGATGCTTAGTATTTATTTTATTTTCTTTCTGATCAGCACTAATTGCAATGTAGATCAAATTAACTTCTATACACGTTCACATAGCAAGAACTTGTCTCAATGAAAGGACACAGAGCCTTCAATCAGTGATATATCAAGTCAGGTAAGACATAACATAGACATATTTCTTACTCGAATATATAATCCTATATAGATATATGGATATAGATATTTGCCATATAACTGCATAAATAGGATTTGCACAGTATTCAGCAAGGGTATATAAAAGGGGAACAAAACATACGCAGAGGAGATAAGATACAAAATAAAGGTAAAAACTGAAAATAGTACATTATGAGGAACAGTGGTTTTCCCATTATGTTTTTAAACTGTGTAATTTATCCATTGACACAATTCAGTATTACAATGGCTAATTGTATGTGCCAAATTCATTGGGTAGCAGAGTGCCTAGATGTTTAATTAAAGATTATTCAGCAGTTTCTATGAGCATGTTTCTGGATATGATTCATATTGAATATATAAGCTAACATCATTGTCAATATGAGGAGACCTCATCTTATCAATGAAAACTTTGAAGAGTGTCATACTTACTTTTCTTTATCTGTTAAGACAAGATACCTGACACCCAAAGTTATCTCCATTTGTGATATTTTAGCCCATAATTTTCTGGCTCCAAGGCACAGTGGCTTGGCAGATAGGTCTCACAGAGGAGAACCAGTTCTTGGCAAGCAGATGGCACAAAAACAAGCAAGAAAAGGATTACCACGGCTCATTGTCTCATATGTTTTGCCCAGACTACTTAGGATAGATATCACTCATATTCTTAATTCTTGTGCCTTGAGCCTAGTTTGCTCCATAAATCAATTACAGTGTCACACACTCTAGATGTAAGTACTTCTGAAAAGTCTTCAGCTATGCTTGAATGGTGCTTTGAAGGGAACATCTAGACACAAACCATAATACTCTGCTCCTGCTTCTCCCAAAGACTAATGAATTCTCTTTTATGCAAAAAGCATTTAGTCCATCTAAAAGTGTTGCCAAAGTTCTAACAGTTTCAGCATTGCTGACAGTAGAAGTCCAAAAGTCTCCTCTGGGATTTGAGGCAAATTCTTAGTTGCAAGACCTTGTACAAATGAAAAGAAAGTTAAACACTTTCAACTCTCAATAGTACAACATAAAAATTTCCACTCCAAAAATTACAAAAAGGGAGCTAGGAAGGAATAGGAACAAAGCAAGACCAAAATCTGGCAGGACAAACATTAAATCCCACAATTACACTTCCAGTACACCTGGCAAAATGTAGAAGTTGTGAAGTTCAAAGAGGTTGTGTGGCTTCTCCAGTGCAGTATTGCTGGCTGCTTTAACTCCCTTTTCTTCTACCTAGCTATTGTTGGGTCAGGCTACATAGGTTTATGTGGAGAATCAAGAGCAAAACCTCAGCAGTATAATTTAAAATTGTTTAAGTTTGGCTAAAATGAAAGCTCCAATAAAGCTGAGAATCACAAAGAGGGAGCAGAAAAGATCTTGATTTTCAGTCTCAAAAGTGTTCAAGTAAAAGACTTTGCTTTGAGAAGAAAGCCCCAGAACAGTAAGTTCCATAATGCTGAAAGCCTGGTTTCAGAGCGCTCAATGATTAAGACACCTGACTCCTTCAGCCAAAAGATAAGAAACCCTGGGGATTCCTGATGCTGGCTAGCCTTGCCATCATTTGCATGGTGCTGGTTTCAGATGCATGCAAAATGCAAGAACTGTGGGCTAAGGGAGGCTTCCACTCAGGTTTCAGAAGAAGGCCTGGGAGGTGAGGAATTGTGCACCTGGGAAAGCAGTGTTTAGAGATGTGGGTGTGAAGGCAAAGGTGAAGTGGAGACCCAAGAAATTAGAGAAGCCAGGAGGGTGCATTGCCTGAGGAAGAGTGCAAGTAGGCATGACAACACTTCAGTGGTCCACTGCCTTCAGATTTTTTCTGCAAGATTAATTAGGCTGCCACCCTTAATCTCAGTGTCTGGCAAAGTCTTCTGAAGCACATGGTCAGTTATAGTCATGGTAACCAACTCCATTTCCCTAGTACCAAATTCTATTTTAATTACTTTTCTCTTCTTGCTGAGACAAAATACACCTGGCACCCAAAGTTAAAGGAGGAAAGTTTACTTAATTCTTAGTTTTCAGAGGTTTTAATCCATTATTGGCTTCTCTGAAGCAGAGTGGTTTGGCAAAAGGGCATCACAGTGTAGAACTAGCTCATGGCAAGAATAATACAGGAAAAGCAAACAAGCAAGGGACTGCCACAGCTTGCGGTCCCTTATATCTTACCCAGACTTGTTAGGGTGCACTGCTGACCCTCACATTTAGTGCTTTGGGGCTTAGCATTGACAGCTGTAGTGCCAAATACTCTAGATTCACCCACATCTGAAGAAGTCGCACCTATGACTTCATGAGGCATTGGGAGAACACCTAGACATAGCCATAAACAAATAGAATAAAAGATCAATAAGTCTTTGTATGTGTTTGCTTATGTTTTAATTGGAATATTAGTATTCTCCTACTTTCCTACTTATGCTTTGCTGTCAACTGACATGATAAACTCTTCTCATCCTCACACCTTCAACCTCAGACTGGAAGTATGCCACTCTGCTCTGTCATCAGATTGCTACCAGCAGCTCTTGAATCTTCTCAGCCTCCATCAGAAATCACACATGAGCCAATTACATACATATACTAACACCTAAGCACTACTGTCTGCCATTAAAGAAACAGTATGTAAAAAGGCAAAAGTTTCCAGAAAATAAAATACATGAGGAAAGGATAAGCTGTGTCATCCATATAACATAAAAAGCATAAGTAAAAAGAAAGGCTAAAGAAATAGAGTCCCACAAGTATTCTGCATTCTGAAGTGACCGTGATGTTCTCTTGAGCTTCATTGTGTTCAGAAATTGACATGTAGACCAGAAAGCTGCAAACCAGAATTGAAAGAACTATTGAGTGATGCTTAAGGAATGCAATATGGTAGGGAGAAAAGATGAGACCAATGTGTTTCATTATGAATTGATCAACTGCAATCTCTGAAGTAGAGAATGGTGGGAGATGAATGATTTGGGAACTGTTGGGATGAAGGAAAGGAGGGAAGCATGTGAGAAGATTACACATGGTAATTTCTAGATTCCGTCCATGTCTTACTGGTTAAAAAAGAACAGAAGTTTTAAAATGTAAGGAAGTCATAGGTAGGGAAAAATTAATGATCTCCCAGTATATTGGGAGACAGAAAGTGCTGGTGTGGTCCACTCAGTGTAATTGGGAAGTGATATTGTTTTATTAGTTAATGGAAGCACTGTCAATAATTATTATGAAGGGCTGGCCAAATACTTCAGTGGACTAAAGTGCCTGCTGAGG
Source organism: Octomys mimax (assembly GCA_002564305.1). Taxonomy (NCBI): domain Eukaryota; kingdom Metazoa; phylum Chordata; class Mammalia; order Rodentia; family Octodontidae; genus Octomys; species Octomys mimax. The sequence continues at coordinate 2,779 of NDGM011214327.1, read as the reverse complement.
CAGACGCACTGGCCAGGGTTTGATCTCCAGGGTGCTGTGCTGGCCCCACCACCAGTGTGAGCTGAGAGGGTGATTGAGACTAGGCCTGGTGGCCCGCACCTGTAATCCCAGCTCTTTGGGAGGCAAATCACTAGCGAATCATTACGAGTCCAATCTACATAGCAAGACCCTGTAGATCTTTACTAAAAATAAATAAATACATAAAATGAAAATAAATAATTACCATGAAAAAATGTATAAATTGACACAGATTTGGGCACACTAAAGTTTCTCTTAATTAAGAGAATGCAAAAAGTAAATTCAAAGATAATTTTGAATGGAAATAACAAAGAGCTGAATTTATTTGGTGATTTCTATATGTACAGTGAGGTATATACTTATCTAATGAGATGAGATGAGATAAAACAAGAAGGACAGAAATTTTACAGTTTAAAGAGAAGAACATTCCAAATTAACATGATAAAATAATATCAGCCTCTAAGTATACTTCATAAGAAATCCTTTATCACCTCTGAAGCCAATGTTGAGATTCAGTTATTTAGTGTTCATTGAGAATATTGCTATTGTAAAAGATACTAAATAATGTTTTCATAATTAAAATGAATGTTGAAAAGTACATAAATTCCTATTGTATTTTGATATCATTTTAAGAGACATTTGCTTATGTGTTATTTTGGTATCATTAAAAAGAAATACAAATCTGAAAAAAAAAATAAAGAGAAGAACAACATTAACTTATTCTATTAAGTGAGGAACACCTAACTAAGGAAACAAACAGATAATTTGTGACTTTGAGGATGCAGTTCAAACAGAAAGCATACTTTTATGATGAAAGCCAGTGTTTTTGGGTAGTGTTCTTGTGCTGAAATTCAACAGCCTTGGCATGGGTGTGGAGATAATGGATACATGGTCTGATTTTGAATTAGATTTTGTAGGTGGATTGCTTGTAAGGAAAGGGAGGCAAAAGCTAGAGCACCATCTCTTTCAAAAGTAGACCTAATTTATTTTCGAGGTGCACCAAAAGTTTAAAATTTATATTTGATATAGATTGAGCACTCAAATGTATCTCTTGAGAAAGAATAAAGACAAAAACACTGACCAGTAATTTATTTTGTCCTATAGAGAGAGTATGGAGAACAGTTCAAACTTTTTATCTAGACATTTCTGAACATTTATCCAGTCAGCCATTCTATGTTCACAGTGAATTCAACAAGCAATGAATCCAAAATTTTCATCTGTATAGAACATGTTCAGGCATTTTTACTCACTATTATACCCTAAATAATATGGCATACCAAATATTTAAAATGTTTAGGTATTATAATTACTCCATAAATAATTTCAAGTGTACAGAATGATGTTTATAGATTATATGGGAATACTACACCATTTTACATACAGGATTTGATTGTCACTAAATTCTAACATCCCTTAAGAGTTCTGGAAATAAAGTCCCACAGATACCGGAGGTTCATTGAATTGAATTATCTACTTAAGCTAGTTGTTCTGGGTCATGCCTGTTGGAGCCCTACTTGGACAAATTAGCAAGGTAGCTCAATGTGTAAGCCTTATGTTCAAGCCCCAGTATCACAGAACTAATTTATATATATATATATATATATATATATATATATATATATGTGATATGTGATTGAATAATGAATATGTAAATTTATAATAAAGACATATTATCATGAATTCCCTTAAAATATTATTCTCCTTGTTTGAGAACACTTATCAATGTTGTCACTTTCTGATTATATTTCTTAATTTCTATAATCTTCTTTTCTTTGAGGGAGGTGTGTCACAGGTGAAGTAATTTGTTCAATGTTGAAGAATTCTTTACTATGTGCTTACTCAGAGTTATATTTAGATCTCAGGTCTCTGAGAGTCTGACATGACTCTACAAATTTAAGTTCTGACTGTTAATTTGATCTGCCTTTAGTTTACAGCATAGTAATTTCTATATCATAATGAACTAAAGGTAAATTGTTTGTCTCTGGTACTTTCTTGGAGGGGGCAGCATCTCACTATGCAATTAAAACTGGCCTTGAATTTGTTATCTAGCTCAGACTAGTTTCTGATTTTGAATTCACGGTGATCTTCCTGCTCAGCCTCATGAGAGCTGGAATTATATTTGCATGCCACTATACCTTGTCCAAGATAAATTTCAACTTAAAAGTTTCTGATAAAAGTGATTCTAGTCATAATCATATAACAAATAAGTTTCATTCTTGAATATTAAAGAAATACAGGAATTCTCTAATTTTGGTTTGACAAGGCACAGTTCCAATAAATTTACCATTGAAATTATACTAAGTACAAGAAGTAATTCTACATACTAATGGGAAAAAGGTCAAGTTTTTTGTTTGTTTGTTAGCCTTGGGACTGATTCCCATAATAGACACTTTACTGAAAATGAGTTGGAAAACATCAGCAAATATGAAGTTCCAAGACAATTTCCAAAGCAAATCCCATATATTTTTTACCAATTCTGTATTGGATTGATATTACATGAGATGGATGGAATGGTGAACATGCTCAGAGGCAGTTAGATGAATGACATGGACAAGAACAACTTGGCCCAGGGGAGATGCATGTTCATGGATGCACACATAGGGGCCTCTTACAGAACGTGAGCTTATCTTCTAGCAAAACTCACCTAATCGGGCTGGTGAGATGGCTCAGTGGTCTAAATCACCTACTTAGAACAAGTTTAGCAAAGCACGGGGACCACGGTTCAATCCCCCAGCACCACATGCCAGCCAGCCCCGCCCCC